>JAOXJP010271366.1:0-20145 GCA_025762735.1 Platanus orientalis | reverse complement strand
AAACAGAGCGGAATGGCGGAACAGGATTCATGTAGCCGACCCCAAATAGTTGGGATGAGGCTGTTTGTTGTTGTTGTAGTCACAGTAAGTGTTCTTTACATGATCCCAAAACATGACTAGAATGATGCAATACAATAGATGTGCAAAAAAAAAAAAAATCACAAATCATTGCTCAAGTTTATAGACTCCTGTGTTGCAACACTCGAGCTGACAACAAGTCTAAACTCTTTGATCATTTCTTCATATGATGGAAGTGCCCAACCCGACACGTTGTTATATCTATATCTATAACAAAATGTCGCTATGGGGGGGTTGGATAACCCGGCATCTGTAAGCACCTAATGTTGGCGCAACTCCCAGCACCAACATCTTTCTTCGGGTTAGCAGATGGGTAGAGCAATCCTGAGTTTTTCCTCATAATCCAGCTAATTCCAATCGATCAAATCCACCTAATGTCCCTTTTGTCGTATTATTATTATTATTATTATGAAGAGAACCTACACCCAAAACAATTTTTTCCTCCATGCCACAAGCTGACACATGATGGTTTTGATGCCTCTTTTTGAATAGAGAACAAATGTTTATTTAAATGGTTTTAACACTATGAACACCATTTATTTTATCTTTTTTGTGTATGAGGACGCAGAGCGACACATTGCCCTCTATTTATTTTATTTATTTCATTTATTAATATTGATGGGACTGGAACCGGCGCACATTCGGGACCCTTAGCCAGGACCAAGACCCTCAGCCAAGACCAAGATCCTTAGCCTCAGCCTAGGCAACCCTCGACCGATTCCTGAAGCTACTAGAACTCCCGAGAGCATGAAAGTACCAAGGGTACCGACCCAGTATCTTCTGAGACCATCGATATCATTTGGAGTGCACATCCGGGACCCTCAGCCAGGATTGAGAACCTAAGCCTTTGTCTGGATAGCTCCAACACCCCTGTGTCGAGATTCCTATAGCAACCAAGATTCCCGAAGCTATCAGAACTCTCGGGAACTCGAAGGTACTGAGGGTACCGACCCAATATTTCCCAAGACCATCAAGATCTTTTGGGAATATCTCTGGAGGTTATTAGGACCCTCGGGATGTATCCGCTGACGCATCCAATCCGGCCTTCATATTAGGAAGGAAGGCACGCGCCACTCAAGTTGAACAAGTAAGGAAACTAACTCATATCCAGCCAACCCTAGCCATAACAGCTCCTACGATCACGCCCACCAGCGCCGCCCGAGCATAGGGGCATTAGACTGGAATCCGAGAACTACGCCGGAGTTGAAAACTGTAAAATAAGCCGTTAGTAGCGAAGAAAGGTATAAGCAATATCTTCTCATAATTTGCCTAGATTTTCTTCTTCTTCGAAGTCTCTAACTTGATCGTCAGAGAGTAACCAGTCGATCAGCGGCTGGGACCATTCTTCCACTTGTCTTTGCAGGTCCATAGGATCGTTTGAGACCACACACCCATCTGGTTGATCCCGAGCATCGAATTTGGGCATCATCAATTATCATTATTATTATTTTTTATTTTATTTATTATTATTTTTTTCTTTTCTTCTTTTCCTTTTTCGTTTTTTTCTTTTCTTTTCTTTTCCTTCTTTCCTTTCTTGTTTTTTCTTCCTAGTCCCCCCACCTATGCAGGAGAGATCAGGTAACCCTCTCCCTCTCCCTTCTCTCTCCCCAACTCCTTCTCCTCTCTCTCTTTCCCCGCTCTCTCCTTCGCCCCCTCTCTCTCCGGCCACCCCCCACTCTCTCTCCCCAGTGCTTACCCTCTCTCTCTTTCTCCCGCTCTCACTTCCTTTCCCCCTTCTCTCTCCTCCCGCTCTCTGCTCTCTACTCTATGCTCTCTCTCCCCCCGTTCTCTCTTCTTCCGTCCTCTCTCTCTCTCTCCAGTGCCCTCTCCGACAACCCTCTCTCTCGCTCTCTCCGCTCGCTCTCTCCTTCTTTCACTCTCTCTCGATCTTGCTGATGCCCCCATCCCCTTTCTTCCCCTTTCTTCTATGATCTCTCTCTTTCTCCTCAGCACCCTCTCTATTTCTCTCTTCTCTCGGTCTCACCAACACCCCACTCCCTCTCCTCTGCACACTCTCTCTCTCCTTTGCCCACCCCTTGCACACGCTATTCCTCTCTCCTTCTTTGCTCCCCCTGCACACGTTATTCCTCTCTCCTTCTTCGCTTCCCCTGCTCACACAATCTCTTTCCCTTTCTTTTTTTGCCCCCCTCTCTGACCTAGGTTAGTGCATGCGACCCTCAACATGCGACCCCCCACGCCTCTCCTTCCAACTCCTTGCCTGCCAAACCCTCCTCCCCCTCTCATCACATCTCCCTCATCTCTCTTTACCTCTTAAATCCTGCCAACCCAACCCTAGACCCTGCCAAACCTTAACTCTTGCCAACCCCAGACACTCTAAACCTTGTAGACACTTAACCCCCCTGCAATCTTAAAACCTGCGTACACTCCACACCCCCCTTTTTTGTTTCTCTATAAAACCCAACCCCAAACCTCTTGAGGAGGAGGAGAAGAAACCCAGGAAAAACCCCTGAATTTTTAGGAAAAAAATCCCCAAAAATCCCAACTCTATATGTGAGCTAGCTTCAAGTACCTTAGACCGAGATCCAGCTAGCTGCCCCGAAGCAAGAAGGAGATTGATCAACGTGTGTTATAAAGAAAGGTATTCTAAAATACCTTAAGCCTTTTTCAGTCTTAGTGAAGAAAATAACTCGGTATGTAGCTTGTACAACAGTTGCTAGGTTAACAAAAATGCTAAGCCTTTTATATGATTCCCCTTTGAGGAATTTTAGGATTGTATCTTTTGTTCCTAAATAGCTAAATAATGCAGAACTAAATGCTAGCAATGCATTTTTTTCATTAGTGGGCTAAATTTTAAGTCATGTTTTACTATTCTGAGTTCTAATACATCAACATTTTAATACTTCCTGTTATTGAACCAAAGTAGACTGTGACTGAGCAAGCTTATAGATGTATTCTATTATTTGTGCTGGATTTTGATTTGACAGGGTGTAGTTGTATTCTTTAATTCATGGACTGAGATAAACTTTGATTCAACAAAGCTTTTGGGTCATGCTTCTGCTCATATATATATGTTGCTGGATTTTGGTGAAGTAATATGTCAAGTTAATCTCTCGGCTCACACACACAAGTATTAAATCTTGATTCAATGATATAATGGTTGCCCATATGTAGTATTAAATGTCAATATTAATAGCATATCATCCACCTTTCTTTCCATTTATTGTGCTGAGTTTTGGATACTTTCTTTCATACACTAGGTTGAGTTTTGACCTAACAGCATATTAACTCATCTATTCATAAAGTTTTTTTTTTTTTTAATTTTCTTAAAACCATTTCATTTGTTCCTGCTGTGCTGAATTTTAGTTTAGTAGTGTGTTAAGTCATTTTTTTTACTGAACCGAGTTCTACAACATATTAATACTTCCTTTCATTGAACTAAAGTAGACTGTGATTGGACAAACTTATGGATATATTCTGTTATTTGTGCTGAATTTTGATTTGACGGGTTGTAGTTGTATTCTTTAATTCATAGACTGAGATACACTTTGATTTAACAAAGCTTTTGAGTCATTTTTTTGCTCATATATATACATGTTGCTGGATTTTGGTGTAGTAATATGTCAAGTTAGTCTCTTGGCTCACATACACAAGTATTAAACCTTGATTCAGTGATGTAATGGTTGCCCATATGTAGTATTAAATGTCAATATTAATAGCATATCATCTACTTTTTTTTTTTTCGTATATGGTGCTAAGTTTTGGATGTTTCTCAGTCATTGTTACTTTGGTTGTGGCCTACAGCCAATGAAGAAAGGAATACTCTTAGACTTTTTAGGTAAGGGTGTTTTCAAACTTTCTCATTTATGTTTGATGATTCTGTAGCCCCTCAAATAAGATGGCTGGCACCTATGTAGTAGATCCCATGGGTTACGTTCTATAGCTTTGTGATGTTGTTCTATCAAGATTGAGTTAGATATGAGTAAATATATTATTGTGATGTTTAAGAATCTATCACTTCTTTTAGATCCTTGTGTTGTGTTGCATACCTCTTTTCTAACTGTGGCTAATGGGAGATAGTTATAGATGTTTGAAATAAAGCTTTTAAGGGGGCACATCTAAGGAAGCATACAATGGAGGGAGCTGTGTTTTTTTGTTTGATGAGATTGGTCCGATAGTTTTATAAAAGGGGAAAGGGTCTTCCTTGTTTTACCTGTGAACAAGTGGTTTAGAAAAGGTAGAGCCTATCTTAACTCTATAATAAATTTGGGTAACAGCTTCTTGGGGTGCTTTGGGTGTGGTTGGTGCTGCATGGTACTGTTAAAGAAGGACAACACTAGGTAAGGAAGGAATAATTTTGTTTACGAGTAGGCTTAAACACTAAGAAAACAGCAAGCTGTGTTAGGATGAAACAGAGGGCTGTTAGAGATCAAGTTAGGCCAAAATGATATGATGTTTGGACTGAAATAAAGGGACTGGTTTGGGGCAGAAGATCGGTCGGGTTAGAGAGGGATTAGGGGCTGTTCCTAGTAGAGAATTGGACTGATTTTATGGGTAAACAGTAGGATTAATTGGAGCTGATCAAGATTTTTTGGCATCTTTACTCCCAGCCTAACCCTTTGAGCCTTAGAAAAATCCCCAATCAACTAGAGAAACCCCCAGCTGAAAGTTTCAATTTCTTATTATCTCTTTATGATTCTCCATTATTTACTTGTTTGTTCAGGTATATTTTCTTATTTTGACTTGTTAAATTGTTGTTACCTTAGGATTCAAATTACACCCATTTTACTCTCCACTTGAAATTTAATCTACTTATATATTTTTGAATGACTTAAGCGTGTTGTAAGATGATTTAGATCTCAAGTTGAGGCTTTGGAAAAATATTATTCTTTATATTTTCTTTCTTGCCATGATTCTTGATTGTTTAACGGCTCATCCTTTTACATGAAACTCATTTTTTATGGTTGAAAGATGTTGTTTCTAGGTCATTCAACGCATATTTTTGGAGTTTTCTCTTTGTCTAAGCATAACACTAATGGCTAAAACCAACATATTGCTTAGAACCTTCATGGCTTTTACTGCATAGTTTGAATGAGAGTACATGTATTGCTCTAATTTAAAATAATACATTGTTGTTGGAGCAATCCAAGTAGCTGTTCAAAATTTAAAATGTTTATTGGTATGCATGTATGTTGTGGGGAACTTTCTTGTATTGAGAAAAGGGAACTATCGTACATTAATTTGTACAAGATACCCAAAGACGTATTTGTAGCAGAGAATGGTACTATTGCTTGACATTTTTTTGGCATGCTATTCGGAGCTTCACTTTGGGCCAAAAGATGAAACTGTTGTGTTTACGTGGATGTGAAACCTGAGTTTTTTTTTTTATAATTTTTATCATTTAACTCAGGTGACAAAAATGTTTTGGAATATCTTTCTTTCAATTCTTGTTGATCATTTGAATTGAATCCTAGTGATAGTATAGGATCCCTCAATACAATTTATTTTCTTGTGACATGCTTACTACTTGTTTCATGCTCATATATGGCTGCCTTGTTTTCTCATGTTCCTAAAATTTGACTTTTGCTTAATGACATGGAGTTTGGAGTGGATAGACGATTTGATAAATGTTTGGGCAGCGGATATCGGAACATGGTATAACAGGATGGTGTCCATTTCTCTTGATTTTCTTATGAAGAAGTAAAATCTTTATATCGTTTTTGTGATTCCCCACTTTCCAATTCTTAATCGGATGTTTGTGAAAAGGATAAAAGCTTATAATAATTAGGTGTGCTACTTTGACATATTATTCTTTCACACATGAAATCTTGTAATTCATTAACATAAAAGCTATTTAATATGAGAGTTTTCTACTTTAATGTATGGAGGTCGTCATTCATGCTTGTTATTTTCACATATATGTAGATTGTTGTTTAGATTCATCCTTTCATCGTTTGGTTACATGTGCATGGATAGATCAACTTGGTAGCCGGTTGTTTGCATGATACCATATTCATTCTAGTTGCTTTCTAGATGAATAAAGACTTAATGTTAATTAGCAGCAACATTTCCTCAATAGTGTTGTGTATGGCAGCAGTGAAGTAATGTCACACTTTAACTTTACCATGGAGTTGGTAGCTATTTCTTTAGGTTTCTTTTGCCTTCAAATATGGGTTAATCCCTTCACACATTCTTCGGATAGTTTAGATTATAACTCAATTCAATTTATTGGAAACCTATTTCTTTTACTACTTAGGGTACAATTTTGACTTATTCATGTATTCTTGATTGATTCCATCTCATTACTTGTACACTAACCCTCATGTGTTATTGGTTACGTGAAAAGCTTAAAAAAAAATGGTATGTGCATAACTTAATTGTTTTTATTTATTTTCATTTCATTAATAAATAATCTACTTACCTACATATCATTTTACATGTAGAAGGCATCCAAGGGCTTTGGTTATGGGGTGACAGTACAGTTGTGGCTTAGTAGGTAAATGGCTCATTTTGGAGTCTGAACATACGTAAAGTATCTTAATTCATTTGATTAGAGGTTTGTATATATTTATTTTTGAAATTCGTTAGCTTATGGAATATGTGATAACTTAGTTTGTTACACTTAAATTATATATGTAAATATGATGAGTATGAATGGTGAATGGATGTGGGGCTATCGGGTGGACAATGATGGTGTAGTGGATGCATGATATATTTAGAGTGTCTTTTTGTTATTGTGGACTATTAGGTTATTGAAGAAGTGATATGGGGATCACTATTCATCCCCAGGTGGTCCATATTACAGTCGTTATGCTGCCAAAATTTTGACAGAAATAGCATGTGGATTTCCTACTTAATCCCAATAAAATGTGATTACAAGCAATGAGTGAGATGATTAAATTGATAAATCAAGTTGACCAATAGACTGTAGTGGGTTTAAAGTATGAAACTACGAAAGCAGATGAGGTGGGGTGTCTAACACCTTCCTCAACTCATAAACGAATAACTTATCTTAGAATCTTTGGGAGTTGACCAGTTTAAATGTGGAGTCAGACATTTTAAGTCATTTTCAAAACTTAAACTTGTTTTGTTTTCAAAATTGATGTCTAGTCACATCATTAAAAAGACTGGTGGCAACTCCAAAGCATTATGGGATTTTCCTACGATAGTTAAGTCTCTTTTCAAAAGGGATTTACCCGTTGTACAGAAATCGAGGCCCACAAGCCCAACCTTCAACAAAAAAAAAATGAATATAATAGTAAAGAAAAATAAAAATAGATGAATCCAAGATGCTACTTGTTGGGAAAGAGGAAGGGAAAAGGATAAGATGGAGAGAGATAAGGAAGGGTGCACTTATGTGGAGGTGATTAAGAAGTTTAGGGTGAGAGAAGATGAAATTCATTCATTCAGCCGAAGTCCTGTGAAAAATAGAAGAATTGATTATTGAACCTGTTTCATACTAGTGAGTGAAATAATCACCAAAACTGTTAGTGAGCCAGTTTGTTATTTTGATCAATTCAAGATTGTGATTATATCCAAATTGGTTGCATAAATCGAGCTTAATTCCCATTAAATGTCCCAAAATTCAATTATGTGAATCTGAACCAAACATTGAAGGCATCAAACATTTTGAACATACTTGGGAACTTTAACTTGCACTACAACAAAAATGGTTTTTAACAACATTCTTTCCGCAACGTTTTTGTACAAATGCAATTTTATTTATTTTCTTCCATAGAGGTTTTCCAAGTGGCTCATAAACTTTGTATATTTGTCTGAATTAATGATTTTAGAGTAGATTTTCACTTTAGATAACTGATCAAATATATTGTCCAACCTTGGGATGGAAATGAAATTTCCTCAGGGTTTTTATTTTTGAATGATCCTACAAGGGATGAATATGATCTCTTTTTAATTTTAATTTTATTTAACTAATTCAATTACTTAGCTAGTCCAACTTAAGATCGTATTTTATTTCACTTAATTTGATTCTAGTGAGTTTGACTACTTAGCACCTAAATGAACATATATAGGAAACGATTTAAACTAGATTTTCAAAAAACAATACAATACATATAAATAAGGCATGCAATCACAACCACCCAAAGAGTCAGAAATTTATGGTGGTTTGACAACCCTCCGGTCCCTACTCCACTCTCAGAAAGCTCTTGAATTGTGTTGTTTTTTTTTTATTAATAAATTACAACAAACTGAAATTCCATGATACCCATATCCAAAGATCATAGAGGGGGGTGAATACGATCAAGCCAATATTCTTTTGAATTGATTTAACTTTTTAAACTAAATTTAATTTCACTTTAAGTTACTTAAAACTTTTAACTCAATTTTTCACTATGAACCTATCATAGATCACAGGGCTTTGTCATACATCACTATGAACTATAGTAAGGTGGGAACAGGGCTAATATATCCCCTAATTAATTTTAATTATTTAGTATTTCACTTTATTTAGATTCACTTTGCACAAAAGAATTAAGTAGTGAGGCAAATATGCAAATTAAATGCAAGAAATGACAAGAAAGCATTCACATAAAATAACCTAGTCTTTTATAGTGATATGACACTCTAAGCCTACGTCCACTCTCAAATGGCTCATAAAGGAGAAATTAGTAAAACTTGAAAATTGACTTACAAGTTTTCATGAGAATTCATTCACATTGTAAGTACACTCCTAATGTCTCTGATGGACAATGAGAATCTACACTTGGCTCCGACAAGTACCATGAGAATCTAACTACGGTGATTTCGACGAAGGCTATGAACTTGGTTGAAGTTGAGGAACTTCTTCCTTGTGTTGAGTTGCTTCTTAGTATTCTGATCTAACTATTGTTCACACTCTTCTTTGGAGAGATAATGTTCGACTCAAAGATTAGCTCTCCAAGCTTCCAAAAGATTTAACTTACAAGCTTAGGAAGCTTTTCACACAACCTTGGGTAAGGATTTAATTAATGAAAACAGCCTAGGGTTGTTCTCATAGACCTTTCATAGAATCCATGTTTTCTTCATAGGGAACTAGATGAGTTTAATCTAATGGATACAGTCCTTTGTCTATTTCCACGAATGAGATCTTACTAACATCATAGTGTGGCTTGACTCCTCATGGGTCATTGAGAAAACCTAGGATTCTTTTCCTGAATGTTATTGTATTTTTCTATGACTTAATTCTTAAATTTTGTCATATGGAGTTCTGCTTATCATCTGGAAACATGTTCTTTCTCATAAGTGTTATATAAACTTAACCTAGTTGATCCTAGTGACTAAAATGCATGCTATCTCCATAAGGAACCAGGTGAGTTTAATCTAACTTATTCAGCTAGGTTGTGTGTCCATTTCCTATTAAGGGTTTAATTATCATAAAAAAAAAATTATATCTGAAGGGTCAAGACAGCTTTACATTAATATAAGGATATTTAACCACACTGATAATATTAAACATCATGCTCCACAAAATGAGAATGTAAAAGTAAGAACTTACATTTGTTGTAATCCCGCACAATCAAGTAAACCAAGAAAAGTTAGCTTCATACAATTGAATTACATCTAAAAAAATTGCTGATATTTGAACATATAATCCATGAGGATAAATTATTAATGGCATGCCATTGACATTGCTAAAAGAATGAAATTGATGAAGAGGAAAAATTAATTCAGCGAGAAATTACATGAAAAAAGTAAGAACAATGATTATGCTAATTTGAATGACCTAATTAATTTTACATAAATAAATTTCTTTTGCATAACTTATGACATCCCAAAGAATGAGGCAATAAAAACATAAACGGAACTTTTTTCCAAATTCAATCTACCACAATGATGTTTTAAAAAAAAATCCAAATAGAAATCAAATCTTAGGCAAACAAAATAAAGAAAAGAATTAAATAATGAAGAACCTATGGTTACTAGCAATAAAGAGTTCAAGAGCATACTTACAATACAATAAAGATCTTTATTTTGTGTATGTGTGGAAACATACTTTGTTTGATAATTTTCTATTCATCTAAAACATAAAGTACAACATAAATCAATGTAAATATGGTATGCTCGAAGGTAAAAGAAAGGTCATAGTGGAAGATAGGATAATGAAATCTATCAATGACATTTCATAAATAAAGGTGGTAAACATTTGGGAAGGTATCAGTTGTGAGCAGCAATTAAGACACAAGAAAACAGATTATGCAAGTAGACATGGTATACTAAAAAAGATGAGTATGATAATCCGTAAGACAACTTAAGATCATCATATACCTTAACAACAGGCCTTCAAGAAAAGAAAAGACTTCAACTAAAACAAGAACTAAAAGTTGTATATTCTTGATGGATGCAACATAGGACAATCATGGTGTGAAATTACTAAAAAATGAAAAGAAGGCCACATAACAAATTGTAGAATTTAATCATTTTATAATCATGCCATGAAAAAAAAAAGACATCAAACTCTTAACATAAATTTTCCAATAGATGTTCTATTCGTCCAAGGTTTTTTTACATACTTAGGTTACTTAGTAGAATCCCAACCTAACAACATGGAAGTCCACTATAGGTGGGCTAGCCAAACCATAACCCAAGACATGCTTTAGGAAACATAAATCAATGCAATAAAAAAATGTTATTTATGACAATACTTTAACAGCGTTTAAAAGAAAACATCATGAAAGATGTTGTTAATATCCATGTTTATTCGAATTTAGTAGCATTTATAATCTAAAACATTGCAAAAAAGATAAATATATATTATTTATGGCGTTTATGAAACACCGTTTTGATGGGAAGTGTGGAGCTTGATAGTACTATACACTTTTCCCCGATTCGCGGATCCAACTATATGTATAATGTTGAGGGTGGCCACAACAACTATATCGTCTTGTACTTTCTGTTCTTTGATCATAATGAAAAATCACAGCAACTCCGTGAACAAAACCCAAGTTGGGTGAACCACATAAATCTGGTGTTTTCCTATGTTTTGTTCTTTGTTCTTGATCTTTATTCTGCTTTGTTTTGTTTTCTCACAATCTTGGGATTAGGGTAAATCCTTAAAAAATGGTATTAGAGAGATTAGGTTTGAGTGGGAGCGATGGCTACAGATGAAGGGAGGGTCAAAATTAGTAAGTTTGATGGTTTAGACTTTGGGTTCTAGAAGATGCAGATTAAAGATTAGTTATAGAGAAGAACTTGTACAAACCGCTTTTAGGAAAGAAACCAGATAACATGAAAGAAGATGAATGGGCTCTTCTTGACAGATAGGTACTAGGGGTTATTCGATTGATGTTGGCTCGCAATGTTACCTTCAACATAGCAAAGGAAACAATCACAGCAGGTCCAATGCTAGCTCTTTCGAATATGTATGAAAAACCCTCTGTTATTAACAAGGTGTATTTGTTGCGACAATTATTCAACCTAAAAATGTCAAAAGACATACTATGACTGATCATCTAAACGAGTTCAATCTAGTTACGTCCCAGTTGAGTTCTGTAGGAATTGAATTCGAAGATGAGGTTAGAGCTTTAATTCTTTTATCCTCCTTTTTAGAAAGTTGGAACGACACTATAACTGCAGTGAGTAGTTTTTCTGGAAACTTGAAACTCAAATACAATCATGTTCAGGACTTAATTTTAAGTGAAGAAATTTGCATGAAGGAATTAGGGGAAACATCGGGTTCTATTTTGAATACAGAGAATAGGGGAAAAACATCTAAAAAAAGTGCAGACTATGGTAGATCGAATTTCAAGAAAAGAAGAAAGTCAAGATTTGGAAAACCTTTTGGTAGTTGCTAGAACTGTGGAAAGAAGAGTCATCTAAAGAAAGATTGTTAGGCACTAAGGAGAAAGAACAAGGATGAGCAAGATTCAGTGAACGTCATAATAAAGGAAGTTCTTAATGCTTTGATTTTGAGTGTTGACAGTCCCATTGATTCATGAGTCTTGGATTCAAGGGCATCCTTTCACTTTACCCCACACTGAGAAATCATGGAAAATTATGTTAATAGTGAATTTGGAAAAGTTTATCTAGCTGATGATGAACCTTTGGACAATGTGGAAAAAGGAGATGTTCGGATTAAATTACTCAATGGAGCTATATGAAAGTTATAGAATGTTAGACATGTTCTTTGCTTGAAGAGAAACCTAGTATTTATGGGATAACTTGATGACGAAGGTTATGTAGTAACTTTCATGGGTATTTACTGAAAGGTCACCAAAGGAGCCATGGTTGTAGCTCATGAAAAGAAGATGGGTGCTCTCTAGATAATGACAAGGACTAGAAATTCTGTTGCAATTGTTGATGTAGAAGGAGATTCAAATTTTTGGCATCATGGGCTTGGCCATATGAGTGAAAATGGGATGAAGGCACTTTTGTCTAAAGGAAAACTACCAGGTATAAAATCAGTGGACATTGGTTTTTATGAGGACTACATCTTTGGAAACTATAAGAGGGTTAATTTCTTAAAGTCTGGCAAAGCACCTAAGACAGAAAAATTAAAATTAGTTCATACAGATGTGTGGGTACCTTCTCTAGTTTCATCTCTTAGAGGCTCATCATATTATGTTACCTTCATTAATGATTCGACAAAAAATGTATGGATTTATTTAAAAATAAATAAATTTGATGTTTATAACACTTTTAAGAAGTGGAAAGTCATGGTAGAAACTGAGATTGGTTTGAAGATAAAGTGCTTGAGATTTGATAATGAAGGAGAGTATGAAGACAAGGAATTTAAAGAATTTTGTGTCATTAATGGGATCAGAATGGAGAAAACTATTTCCAAGATACCACAATACAACGAGGTAGTAGAACGCATGAACAAAACTCTTAATAAATGTGCTAAAAGCATGAGGATACACTCTAGACTGCCGAGATGTTTTGGGCTGATGCAATTATACTATAGCATACTTAACCATGGACCTTCTGTTCCTTTGGATGAAAATCTGTGAGAAGAGGCTTGAAGTGGAAAGAAGGTAAGTCCTTCACATTTAAAATATTTAGTTGTGTTTCATATGTACATATAGATTCTGATGGTAGGAGTAAGCTTGATTCAAAATCTAGAAAATATACTTTTACTAGGTATGGCATTGACGAGTTCGGTTATCAATTTTGGGATGATCAAAATCAGAAAATAATTAGAAGTAGAGATGTCATATTTAATGAAAAAATAATTTATAAGGATATGTTAGTCGCATAATCTGATAATGCAGGTATTCATACTAAAAGAACAAGTATTTTAAACTAGAAGAGATTTCTGAAAGTGATGTGTTGAGGAGAGTTCAGAATAATCCAGAAAACATTACTCCACAGGTTGAAATAAGTACTCCTGTGACTAAGGTGAGACGGCCCTCAAGAATCCCCAAACCGACACAACGGTATTCTCCATCTTTACATTATATATTATTGACTGATGGTGGTGAGCCAGGATGTTATGTAAATACATTGGAGGTTGATAACTCAATCAAGTGGGAGTCAACTATGCAGGAAGAGATGGAATCACTCATGTCAAACTAGACTTGGGAGTTGACTGAGTTACCAAATGACAAGAAGGTTTTACATAATAATTGGGTGCATAGGATAAAAAAAAAGAGCATGATGGTAACAAATACTACAAAACAAGATTTGTTGTGAAAGAATTCAATAGAAAGAAGGTGTTGACTACATTGAAATCTTCTCTCCAGTTGTGAAATTGACAACAATCAGAGTGGTATTAGAAATTACGGCTATAGAAGATTTACACCTTGAACAACTAGATGTGAAAACTGCATTCCTCTATATAAATTTGGAAGAGGACATCTATATGATACAACCACAGGGATTTATAGTACCAGATAAGGAGGGATTGATATGCAAACTGAAGAAAAGTTTGTATGATTTAAAATAGGCTCCGAGACAGTGGTACAAGAAGTTTGATGGTTTCATGTACAACAGTGGTTTCATGAGATGCCAGACAGACCATTGCTGCTATGTTAAAAGGTTTAATGAGAGCTATATTAGTTTACTTTTATATGTGGATGATATGTTTATTGCAGGGTTAAACATGCAAGAGATCAATGACTTAAAGAATGAGCTATCCAAACAATTTGCAATGAAAAATCTAGGTGCTACAAAACAAATCCTTGGAATGAGGATTAACAAAGATAGAGCATTTGGAACTTTGGTACTCTCATAAAAAGAGTATGTAAAAAGGATTTTTAATAGATTCAACATGCAATGTGCAAAACTAGTGAACACACCTTTAGCTAGTCACTTTTAATTATCTAAAAAACAATCACCTTAGACAAAGCAAGAGCAGGATGACATGAAAAGAGTTCTATATGCTTCAGCTATTGGTAGCATAATGTATGTTATGATTTGTACTAGGCCAGACATAACACATGTAGTGGGAGTTATGAGCAAGTACATAAGCAATCCAAGTAGATACCATTAGGAGGAAGTAAACTGGATCCTAAGATATTTAAGGGGTACCATAAATAAAGCACTTTGTTTTAAAGGTGCAGGTATAGAACTGAAAGGTTTTGTTGATTCAGACTTAGATAGTGATGTTGATAACAGGAAGAGTACTATTGGATATGTGTATACCTTGGATGGTATAACAGTTAGTTGGACTTCTAAGTTTCAAGAGATTGTAGCTCTCTCCACTACAAAAGTTGAATATATTGTAGTTACTGAAGCTAGCAAGGAGATGATCTAGTTGCAAAACTTCTTTAAAGAGTTGAGTAAAAAACAAAAAAATAGTGTTCTGTACAGTGATAGTCAGAGAGTTAAACATCTTGCAAAGAATCCAGTGTTTCATTCTAGGATGAAACATATACAGTTGAAATACCATTTCATACAGTCACTTTTTGAGGAGGGAGTGTTGTCATTTAAGAAGATCTATGGAAATCAGAATCCTACAGACATGTTAATCAGGACAGTCATCATTAAGAAATTGAAGCTATGTTAAGTTTCAGTTGCTCTTCAACCTTGAAGACAAAATGGGCTAGCCATTGCAATGTTTGCTATGTTTTAAAGGCACGAAGAGTTTAGAGTTTGTGTTGTAATCAGATTCCAAATGATAGATTGATGAGAAGTGTGGAGCCTGATAGTACTATACACTTTTCTCCGATTCGTGGATCCAACATTGCAGTAAGTTGGTGGGAGGTTGCAAGGGGGGGCGGTTGTAGGGGGCAACACCCCCTACCCGTAAGGTGGGGGTTTGGGGGCAGTAACCCCTACCAGAATTTTTTAGTAGGGGTATTATGGTTATTTCACACTTGTACAATGTACCCCTAATTATATGTATAATGTTGAGGGTGGCAGCAATAACTATATCATCTTATACTTTATGTTATTTGATCATAGTGAAAAATCGCAGCGACTCCGTGAACACAACCCAAGTTGGGTGATAAAAGTAAATCTGGTGTTTTTCTTTGTTTTGTTCTTTGTTTTTGATCTTTATTCTGCTTTGTTTTGATTTCTCACAATCCTAGGATTAGGGTAAATCCCTAACACGTTTAACTCTTAAACACATTTTTTTTCACATAGTCGCTCCCTCTCCCGTTTGCACGCTTGATTTGTTTCGCACTTTTGCCCTTCGTTTCCTGTTTGTTCCATCCCAATTCCATATCTCTCCCTCTTGCTCTTTGCTCTCGTTTTTGCAGGTATTTGGAGCTCTACATTCCTTATCTATAGCTTCTTCGAGGGATTATGTGTTCGCGTGGCTGGAAAATTAAACGATTTAAGGTATTTCTATTCTTTTGTTCTAGTGGTTTACTATTTTATCTTGGGCCCGATTTTTCTTTTACTAGAATATGCTTGTTTTGTTAGGAAAACTAGTTTTCCTAATCTTGATTCTTTGAGGAATACGCTTCTGTACAGACGAAATTGTGGAGACGCACCTTTGTTTGTTGTTTTATCGGTCCTCCCAATTTTTATTTCCTAATCGTTTTGTTCAAATGGAAAGTCTTCGTTTTTTTTTTTCGTCAACAATCCATTGTAAGCATCGTTTTTTTTATGGAATTTTTTTGAAAGATTACTTGTTTCTGCTCTTTCGCATATTAAAATGCTTAATTCCTTTGTTTGACATCATTGTGTCATATCCATGTACCTTTATTTCATTTTTTTATCTTGTGCCACTTAATTTGGGCTCATTTAATTGTCTATTCCAAGTTATGGCCCTAACCCAGACTTAACTTGATGAGGCTATGAATTCGGCAACAATTGATACACAAGTTACTTCTATTGGTGATCACACTAGCTCTGTTATTGAGCTCAGCAAGCCATTGCCATCCATCTTGACACAGCAGGACAAATCATTTTCTTCTGCGGCAAGCCCTATCAACTCCCTACTTGCTGGCGAGAAAATTTAATTTGGTTAGTGTACATTTCAGTTTGATATTACTTCCCACGAATATCATTATCTCCTTTCAAGCTATTTCCTACTTTAACTTTTAAATAAATTCTACGCTTGATCTTCAGGTGCTGTTACATCTCCCACCATTCTACTCCTTGGTAGCCGTGCTATTTCAAATGGGATTGTGCCTCCAAGTTCATGTAAATCGGATGTTTTGATTGACCACAATTTGTCTGTTGCCGAGAGTGTTTCTGAGACTGAAGTCGCTGCTTCTGCTGTTGCTGTTGCTGCTATCAGTAGCGATGAGAGAGTTGTACGTATGTTACATCTCAAACACTTTGGAAGGCTAGGCTTTGGATTAATGGGATGTTAATTTATTGCATTATTTGATTGGGGGTTAAATGTTTGTTTGTTGTACATATATTACATCTCGGTTGGATTAATGTTGAATGACCCTTTATAAACTAGGATTGATGATCATCATTCTTGTCATCTAAGATTGAGAGAAGAACCCTAGTATTCCATTTTGAACACCTCAGATTTTGTCCTATCTAGTGGATTGCTTTGTAAAACAAATTGTGATGTATTTCGTTGATTACATTTTCAGTCTTAACTGTTGTTGTAATTAATCTTTTTTTTTTTTTTTTTTTAAAGCATAACTAATTTTCATTTGATAATTGTAATTTTGAAGGCTGTTGGTGAAGTGATGCCACAATTGAATGGGAAGTTGACTGGAATGGCTTTCCGTGTTCCTACCGTGGATGTCTCTATGGTGGATCTAACAATAAGGCTTGAGAAGAAGGCAACCTACGAGTAAATCGAAGCTTCCATCAAGTATAACTTGAATTTCTTTCATTCTATAAGAAATAGTTGAGTAGATATTGTTGTTGGTGTTTAGTAAGTCTTAGTACTGTCGTAGGGGTGGTAAGAGTGCAGGTTAGATGCACCCAGATACTTATACTATTTCACTAACAGGTTAGTGAGGGACTATTTTGTTTTTGTTCTAATTTTAATTTTATTTTGTGTGGGAGCTTAGGAAGGAGTTGAGGGGAGCCTGGGGGGAATCTTGGGTTACACTGAAGATGACGTGGTCTCCACTGACTTTGTTGGTGACAGCAGGTAATTTTTTCATGAAATTTTGAAATGAAATGATTACATTACAGGTGGCTGCCAAACAGGCCCTGATTGTATGGGCGGGCCATCCCATGAGTCTGACCTTTAGCTACATTCCAATCAGTCTGGCCAATTTATATTGCTTTAAAAGTTTGATGGGCAATTGTCAGTTTTCAGAAGAGCCCTTTATTTTTATTCAAAACCTTGTAATTTCAGGTGCACTTGGTGAACCCAATTGATTTTTAAACTTATTTTGGTTACCGAAATACCAATCTTTAGGCATCTTATGTTCTGATAAGATCAATACTGAAGAGATTGCTCCTATCCTTTAATCTTTTTAGGTTATTCTGTCATTTCCTTCCTATACATTTGGATGGATTGTATCATCAATTGGCTTTAGGATCTTCATTCATGTCTTTATGTGGGATCATGCATTAGCTTCTTAAAGCAGGGGCATTGGAAGGTTTAGGGCCACCTCACCGCCTCCTATGCCCCAACCATCTGAAATTCAATTATTACACCCTTCAAATGATAGGCAAGTCCAGCCCCCCCTTCCACCTGAATTTCAACTGCCACAGCGTCTAAATGAGAATCAAATCATTATAATGAGCATTTGAACTTAAAATAATTTACATCTAACTCAAGATTTGTACAATTATGTGTTATTTTACTTCTTGATGGTTTCCATAATTTGCTAAATTGTAGAGAATCCCCAAGTGGTCGATCTGGTATTTCTGGATTGATAAGCAATGGTTAGTTGGGAATCCTGCTCAATACTTCTAGTATCACACCCTTCAAATGATAGGCAAGTCCAGCCCCAACCACTTACATCGGCGGCTGCCAAAACAGAGAGGAATGTGGAGTCTCAAAAACCTCATCTCTTCCCACTACGAAATGACAACAATAATGGTGTTGATGGAGGAATATACCTTAGATAACACAACTACTGAGTAGGACAAATGCATTTGATGGATCTTTTGTTAACATGATGATGATAGGCTGTTTCACCCTGATAAGGGGGAGTGTTTTGTGTGTCAATGGTTTTTGGTTGTTTTTGATTCATGTATTTATAGGAATACTGAGTGACAGATTAAATGTGTAATTGCAGGCATAGTGCTATGCCTGTGATCCTTTTATTAGTGTATAAACAGAGTTTAATTTTTTTCTTTAAATGCATTGATGTTTATAATTTACCAGGTTTTGGATCAATGTGGGAAAGAGAAATTTGGGAAATAGTACTCTATAAAAAATAGTCGTCGTAAAAAGTATTGTAAAATAACTCTTTACAGCGTTTCAAGAACCTCGTCAATAATTACTTTTTTATGGTGTTTTTAAAACATCGTAAATAGTAGTTTTATAATGGCATTTTATAAACATCATAAATAGTAGTCTTTACGGCATTTTAAAAACACCGTCTTTAGCCAAACTTTTTACGACATCTCATTACATGGCGTTTAATGTAGCATTTGTAAAATGCCATTAAAGAGTATTCTATGACGTTTTTTAAATGCCAAAAAAACTCTATTTAGTTGTAGTGAAAAATGCATCCTGAAATCTAGTTTAGGTTACCAATAAAGCTAATATGGTAATCAACCCATTCAGTCCAAGCATAAACACTTCAACAATGCAACCACGCATTCACTTACAAACAACCCTACATAGTACAATACCTAATCATCTACAATATATGCCAAAAAAAAAAAAAAAAAGTTAAGAAATAACAAATGATTGAAGTTCAATCAATAGTAACTAAATAGTTCCATATCCAAATATTAAAAAAAAAAAGAAATTAAAGAAACAAAGCTCAAGTAAGAAAATCACGTACAACATGATCTCTAAGTTTTAAAATACCCAAAAAATTATAGAGAAAAAAAAATAGAAAGAGAAAAAGGAGACACCATATTTGTAAGAAAAAGATAACAAAACAAATAAATAAAAACTACGCTAAGTACATGAATCATCTAGTCACAATAGGACGTTTCAAGTTCACAAATTTCAAATCATAAGAAATATTAAAAAAGCATATATGCACAAGAAAAAATTACGTACGATTCCTAGAGCCATTAAAGGGTGAGGGGAGTTAATGGTTGCCTAAATAGTGAGGGAGTAGGCGTTTCAGTAGCAAAAGGAGGTGATAAATACAAGGGCTTGGAACTAGCCCTTGTTGGGGAGAACTTGGGGATTGGACGTGAGAGTCTTTAACTGGGGTTTTAACAGTCTTCTCTTCAGGTCTTCCTTTCACTCTGATCTTGCCCCATATTCCTTGGGAACAAATGTGTTTTGATAGGCAAAGATGTTGTAGTCTCCAAGTTTTCCTCATAGTATTGAATCTCTATCGACTCAGTTTGAGGGTTTACAGTTTAGGGTTTGGTGCTTGCATGGAAATGGGAGGGAAAATGAGCTGTGAGTCTGCATAGATGAAAACATGGCTTGGAAACCAAATTTCAAATTAGGGTTTTGTGTTTCTTCAAGAATGGGGAAATTAGGGTAGATGAGGAGGCTATCAAAGGTAGGTGGGCAGGGGAAAAAATCCTGCCCATGAGGAGAGAGATAGAGAGAGACAAAAGAAATTAAATAAAATACAATAACAACAACAACAAACAGCCTTATCCCAACTATTTGGGGTCGGCTACATGAATCCTGTTCCGCCATTCCGCTCTGTT
>JAOXJP010271356.1:0-20146 GCA_025762735.1 Platanus orientalis | reverse complement strand
AACCCAATACTTTTGTAAAAAACAATTTTTATCAACTAAGCTATATACTATTAATAATTTTAAAATAATTAGTATATTATATATAATACATATATATTATATATGTAAAAGTGCGGGCTTCGGGCTGGGTTGAGGTAAACCCAAGCCCTGCCCTCAATAAAAGTGCGGGCCTCGGGCCGGGCTCAGGCCCTCACCGGGCCTAGCTCGGGCAAGGCTTTTTCGGGCCAATTTGAGGGCCGGGCCATGCCCACCCCTATTTGTCACCACAGAATATTTTCTTCCTTGTCAAAATATCTATTTGTCAAGCAATGTATCGCATGCTATATTGGTATTGGTGTGCAATCTCTGGAGTCTAGTCTACTGAATATGATTCAAACTATGTCCTTGCTGATCCTTCTCAAAGTCGCACAAAAAGTTGGAAAAGTTCAGCTAATGGTATTTTCGTAATTACGTTCCCAAACTGCACCCTTTTCTGTCATATTCAACCACAGCCATCTCAAGGACTCCCAAGTTTTTGTTTCTAAATTTCCATGGCTCTCACCATATATATAGTATGGAGGGATATTTTGCATTGATGATGGCTTTGGGCACCTTGCAGTAAGAGTAATAGAAGGGGGAGAGAGCGTCCTGTTGTATGTACTCTTGAGTTACTCAGACA
This sequence comes from Platanus orientalis, assembly GCA_025762735.1. NCBI lineage: Eukaryota > Viridiplantae > Streptophyta > Magnoliopsida > Proteales > Platanaceae > Platanus > Platanus orientalis. The sequence continues at coordinate 19,488 of JAOXJP010271356.1, read as the reverse complement.
GCATATTTTCGGTAAATCCTCCACTCTTGAATTTAGCAGATCTGTTCGCGTTCTTTTTGATTATTATTAATTTTTTTTAATGTCTATACAGAAATTTCTGTTGTTATCGCTACTGGTTTATTTGTGACTTGAACCACAATGGAATACTCTTCTGTTTGATATTTTTACTGTTTCTGTTGGGGTTTAAGTGCGCGTATGTTTTATATCTATTGGATTCCTTTATTTATTATTATTTTTTTTCAATTTGATGTTAGGGTTTTTTTTTTTTTTCTGTTTTGTGTTTTTGTTTGTGTTTTTTCGTTTGATTAAAGAGATCCATAGAAGGAGGTCCTTAATGTTTCGTAGAGTTTTGGTGGTTGTGCTTAGGAGTTGGGTATATGATTTTGATTGTTGAATAAGACACAGATTTGTACTTTGGACTTGGGAAGTTGATTGAATATTTTGACTGTGAGAACGATGGTGGTTCAATATTGTGTACTTGAATGTTGTGGTTATGGTTTATGAGATTATGATGTCTAAAACTGTTCAAGAGGTTTTGATCTTGTGGAATTAATGATTTGATAAATATATGCTCTAATATTTGGTTTTATTTCTTTCTATTTTTTTTTTTCTAAATACTTAGGGGTTATTTGGATCAGGTTTATTAAAGAACTAGTTTTCGGTTTTTTGATGTGGTAAAAGCTTTTTTCTGCACAAGAAACAATTCGGTTGGTTGGAAGGGGAACACTTATGACTTATGAGAAACATAAAGCAGCTTTCTTTTATTTTTCTGTACTTTTTGCCACAAAACAGAAGATTACTTTGTCTATACTATTTCCTTTTTCTTTTCTTGGATTCCATGGGTGCAACAAAAGCATACTCCATGTTCTAGATGTGGAAATTTTTTTCCCAGAGTACAGAGTTTGATTTCACATATGGTAACCTGAAATATAAACAGGTTGGATGGGGCTAGCATTTACAACCCAAACCCGTTTTGAGTTGGCTGGTCTCAATTCCACTTGTTATTGCATGTAAGAATTTGGTAAAACTGCATGGTATTTGTACGGGTATATGAGCAATTCAACCCAATTTAAAAACAAGTTGGGTTTGGGTTGTACCTTTTCCAACCTAATCCCTATTTGAGACTCCTGTTGCCACTCCTATTGTTTTCTCCATGCTACTTCAATTGTTCTCATTTAACAAGTGTAGCGAATTCTTTGGTGGATATCAAGCAAAGGCCTTTCCTACTGAATTCATTTATGCAAAACTGTTTCTCTGAGAAGCGCTTCTTGGAGAAATGTATTCCAAATGGCCTCTTATTAAAGAATTTGATGTTTAAGATAAAATATCTTGGTGAGAAAATGTTTGGATAACAATAATGGTCTAATATGACCCCTATTTTTTTAGGGCTGCAAACGGACAAGATTTTTATCCAGATCTGATGTGTATTTGATTTTCTTAAATGAAATACAGATTCAAGGTGATCTGCTCTGAATATATTTGATTCATTTAGAATTTAGTAGATTATACTTGGATCAAATATGGATCTATATTGATCCGCTCTGGCTAAATATTTGAATCCAATTGTTAATATATATATATACCTAATCGATGGTTATAGATTATTAGATATACTATAGGGAGATTTACTGCTTACTACTACTCATGAAACCATCTAAGCTATACATTTTTCTGATCTCTTTTTCTTTTGATAAGGGCTTTCTTGCACCCTGTATATATTATTAAGTTAGGGTCTTTCAAGGTCCATTTCTAAATAAATAAGGGTGCATTATTTACTGCTTTTAAGCCCCAATTCTATATCATGTGCTGATGAGCTTCTTTATATTTTTCTCTATAGAAATGAACCTGATGTGGCAGCATTGCAAGGCTTGAGAAGACCTATCCATTATAAAAGCCCCAACTTAGATTTTCCAAGAAATCTAAGAAGATAGCTTGCTGTCCATTAGTAGATTAGGAGATTTTATTGTTTTATGTTGATTTTATGGGAAATTTTATGTAATAAGACCTTATGAGCCATGGGATAGGAGTTAGTAGCAATTTAGAGAAATTTTAGAAGTCTTTAGAATGTTTTTTGAAAAGTTTTATAGGGGTTTTTTCAGTGCTGGCCGTAAGCCACTTAGTTAGGGGTATTTTAGTCAATTTTTTTTTTAATCAGGGTCTTTATAAAGGGTTTGCTGCCACTTATGTAGGGATTTTTTTGATCAATAAAAATTTGAGAACTTGGAGTCTCACTGCTAGTGCTGTTTTCTCTCAAGAATCTCTCACTATTCTCTCTCTTCTCTAATCTTCTCCTTCTTCATCTCCTTTCTAATCTTCTTCTTCTACCTCTTGTTTCTTGGTTTCTTTCTTTAATTTATACTTTCTTTCATTCTATATTTTTTTTACTGTTTTCTTGGTTCTTTATTCACCTTTGCAAAGATTCTTTATCAAGAACCCTTGTTCTTGGGTTTCTTGAAACCTGAAAAATTTCTAGCAGCCCTTTTATTTAGATTTCTCCATCTTTTCATCATCTAAACCTTGATTCTTTACCACTTTAGCATTTAGTCACTCGACCAACATCAATCATGCCCTTTTCCTCAACTTCTACACCAAACACATCAATAATCTTGAAGTTTTCTCAAACACTAAACCCAAAAATTGTTCCCTTACCAGCCGGACTTACCTAAACCCCATATAACTTTAATTTTCTTTTAATTATAGATTTCACAGCCCAGAATAGGGTGTGCAGCTATGTGTCTCCACATGTCTACAATTTTTGGGTTTCAAATTGAAAACCCCAAATTTCTTGGATTTTTGCCTACACCTTTTCTTTTCTCTTTCTTTCTTTAATCTTTCTTTGATAACTTCAATTTCTTTACTTCTAATTCATAATTTAACCTTTCTTAGATTCAAAGGTTGAATGCATTATTTTATTAAAGATTTGGATTCTTGAAGTGTTTTAATTGAATTTCCAGCATTCTTGAATTTCAAGATTTAATCTTTCTTGCATAAAATTTTATTTTAGGCTTTTTTTTCATCAATTAACAATTATTGTAGGAGCCTAATCCCATGGGGATCCTACATCAGAATCTTCACTGTGAAGAGGCATCGATTTGAGAATGATATTGTAATAAATGAGAAGTTGATTGTGTAATCAAATATTCGGATCCGTATATGATGTCTGGATAAATAAATGAATATGAATATGAATCATGTTTTAAAATATCTTCCAGATATTTAAGTGGATACGGATATCAGATTAATCTTAATGGACCAAATATAGATTTAGGTAGATCCGCTCTATATTTGGTTCGTCTATAGTCCTACTATTTTGTATGAGAATGATGGGAAAAAGAAAGAAAGAAAAACAAGTCATATGTGTTCCCCCATGGTCTTCGTTTAGCTCCATCTTTGAGGTTTGAGAGGTTGATGGTTGAAGGTGATTGGTCGCAGTGATTAGATGATTTGGTATTGGTAGTAGTGGCTCTTGGAGGTTTTGTCACCTTGTTAGGGAGGTCCAAACCGTATTGTCTATTATCAACACCCCATTCACTGTATGCTAGTTTTTTGGTTCTTTTTACCCTACGCTTTTTCTTCTTTTTTCACTCCTTGGCTTGCCGATTCCTAGGATCCTTGTACATTTTTTTTATTAATTTACAAATTCCAGTGAACAGTCACTGCTTTTGTGCAATGGTAGCAGCTTGAGCTGTCAGCTTGAAAATGCGGGTTTGAGTCTAGTGAGCTGCCACTTTGTGCAAAAAAGGAAAAAAAAAAACCAAAATGTTAGGTCTGTATCCTGTCCACCCCTCCCGGCATCTTGTAATTATGGGACCGACACTTTGGAAAAAAAAAATATAGTGACTCAACTCATCTTAACAAAGCCTTATCCCAACTACTTGGGTTCAGCTACACAAATCCCATTCTGTTATTCCACTCTATTTAGGGCCGTAACTGCCATTACATCACAAACTTTGTCTATCCTCACTACTTCAACCCAAGTTGATTCGGCTGTCTTTGTCCTTTTAAAATCTTTAACTTGCACCATCTTACTTCTTCTCACTAGTGCAGTCATTAGTTTTCATCCCACTTGACAAAATCATCTCTATTTTCCCTCATCTTATCGCTTATTGGTACTACCCCTAAGTTCCCGTGAATGCATTATTATTATTTTTTTCTAGTCTTGCCACCCAACCATCTCAAATATCCTCATCTTAGCTACCTTTAGTCTATGTATGTATTATTCTTTTGGTGCTCGATATTTTATCTCTATAAAGCATGGCTGGTCTTATAGATGTCTTTTAAATATTTCTATTGTTATTTTTCAGTGCTCAATATCTCATCTCTATAAAGCATGATCGGTCTTATAGCTGTCTTTTAAATATTTGATTCAATTTAATGGTATTCGTCTATTACACAACACTTTGAAGCAACTCTCAACTTCACCCACCCCACTCTTCCCCACTCGTATTCTAGGAGCAACATCCTCCTCAATCTTTCCCTTCCTGTGAATATGATTGAATTGAGATAATGTAAAAGGTCACTCTGGGATATCTATTGGTTATCAATCTTAGTTACTCTCTCATTTCTCCTCCTATTTTCATTAAAATTGCTTTCCATATACTTTGTTGTACTCTGGTTTATCTCAAAACATTTTGATTCTAGCACATTTCTTCGTAGTATTGAAAACAATATCATCGAAAAATATCATAAACCATGGGACCTCTTCTTGTTCATGCTCAGTGATTATATCCATAACTCATAGTTATTAAATTCAGACTGGACTGGCCGGTTGGATCAGTATCCCAGTGATCCAACACCTCAACTGGTCCGGGTTGCTAATTAGATCATTTTTGTAATAACCCAATCAAACCAGGTGAAATCCAGCAGGTTTTTCGTTGAACTGTCTAATCAGCTGGTCGGACCATCTTTTAAATTCGGGTTATTGGACTAAAAAGGTTCCTCCTAGAGTTGAACTAAGGTTCTTAGATTCAAAGTCTAATGATCTGACCACCAAATCATGGAACTATCTTTTGCTTTGTTCTTAACATAAAAAGTAATAATTTAAACAAAACCTTCATTTTTGTCAAGCATATTTATGTATGTCTTTTTGTCTTTATATTGATTTTTAAGAATATGTGATATACAATTGTTATATAATTTTTGTAACTCGTTTTCTTATTTATATAATATTTCTTATTTTAAAATTTATTTTTAATTGATCCTATGGTTCGACCAGTAGACCATTGATTGAATCAATGATCCAATGACCCAAGTTCTCATATGGGTCAATTTCTGGTCCAGGTTTAATAACTATACCATAACTAAGGCAAAGAGATACGGGCTTAGTTCTGACCCTTGGTGTAAATATTCTATGATCATAAACTGGCTCATCATTGGTTATCTTTCCATCTCACATACCCTTAACTAAGTAGATCTACTTTGGACCTCCTTTTTTTTTTTCTTTCTAAAATCCACCAAATGGCATCTTTAGGTACCATATCACATGATATCTTCCTCTATTGAAACTTTTCTATCAATCGAATGAGTAAGAAATAGCTTTAGTTATCCATCTCTCAGACATTAAGACAAATGATTTTCTGGTAACCTAGTTTCGTGTCTTAGTTTATGCTCAATTACTCTCCCAACATTTCATTGTGTGGCAGAAAAACTTGATTCCATGGTAATTGGTGCAACTCTGAATATCCCTCTTTTCTTGTAAATAGGTACCATGAGTTTTTTCATCATTAGTCCAACATTTTTTTTAGTTCGAATGATCTTGTTGAACAACTTTATTTACCCGGATAAGCCATTGTCTTTCATATGTTTCTAAACCTTAATTGTTTATTCTAATGTGTTTGTTGTCCTTCTCCTTTTCAATGCCCTTTAACTTCAAACAATATCACCCTCTGAAGATACCTATGATTTTCTATTGCATTGATGCTACTTATTTCTTCAAAATTAATATTCCTGCATGATCTTCCTTTAGTAACTTCTAAGAATAGCTCCCTCACCATTCTTTAATCTCCATATGTTTCATTAAATCTTTTGACTCTTTGTTCATCTAACATAATCAGGGTTCTATATTTCCTCTTTTTCATTCTAGCAAGTTTGTTTGCATCCATCTCGCTATCCCTAGCACTTGTGAAAAAGATCATCTTATGCCTTAAATTTAGCTTTGCTTTATGTCCTAATAGCTTTAGTCGTCGATCTCCCAAGCATAAATCCAAACTGATTTTCAGACACAATAGTTTCATGTCTTACTTGATGCTTAATCACTCTCTCCCATAGTTTCGTTGTATGGCTCTTAAGCTTGCTTGATCCCAAGATAATTGGTGTAATTTTGAATACCCCCTTTGTTCTTGTAGATAGCCACCACAATCTTTTTTCCTCCACTCGTTTGGCATTTTTTTAGTTCGAATGATCTTGTTAAATAGCTTAATTAACCATGAATACTATTGTCGCCCATACATTTTCAAACCTCAATTGGATACCATCTAGGCCTAATATTGTTTCTATCTTCATTCTCCCCAAAGCCTCTTTAACCTCCGGCACTCTAATTCGATGAAGATGCATATGATTTCTTATCTTCTCTACTCTACCAATTCCTACACCAACATTCCCTACATGATCCTTGTTTAATAATTTCTATAAGTAGTTCCTCCATCTTTCTTTAATTTCGTCATCTTTCACTAATACTCTTTGATCCTCACTTTTAATGCATTTAACATGATTTAGGCCTCTACATTTCCTATCCCTTATTCTAGCAAGTTTATATATATATATATATATATCAATCTCACCATCCCTAGTACCTAGCTAATGCCTTAAATTTAGCATTGTTTATAGCTTTCTTAGCTTCTTTTTTAGAATTCTTATATCTTTCTAAGTCTTCTATATCTCTAGTCTTTTGCCATTCCTTATAACAAGATCCCTTGGCTCTAATGGTTGTTTGGATTTCATCATTTCACCACCAAGTTTCTTTGAATGGTTTCACTAGCCATTTCATTCTACATGACATTTATATCTTCTTCTAAATTCCATTTTCCCTCATTTTTCAAATTGTCTTTAAATGTCACTAATATTTCATTTTTTAAGGTTCCACCATCTAGTTCTTTTGTAATTGATTTCTTGTTTCTTTCTCTTCCATCCTTTAATACGAGCATCCAACATCACTAGCCTATATTGTGTAGTTAGACTCTCCCCTGGGATAACTTTACAATCTTTACATATTTGACCTTTCTATCCTCCTAATTAGAAGAAAAAAAAAGGTCTACCTGACTTCTATTTGATCAACTTTTAAAAATATCCAAATGTTCTTCTCTTTTTTAAGTCTGTGTTTGCCGTTGCAAGATCATATGCCATTGCAAATTCTAGGATTGCTTCTCTAGCTTCATTCCTTTCTCCAAATCCGTATCCTCCATGAACTCTCTCATATCCTCTACTAGTTTTTCCCACATGTCCATTTAAGTCACCTCCTATCTATCTATTTATCTATCTATCTATCTATCTATCTATATATTCTTTCACCCTCCCTGAATTAATCTATGTTTTCCCAAAATTGTTTCTTAGTAATTTCATCTAGTCGTGTTTAAGGTGGTGCATAAGCACTAACAATGTCAATTAATCTCTTATTCTATGACAATTTTAATTGCTATAATCCTATCACATATTCTCTTAATATCTATAATTTCCTCCTTCAGATCTTTATCTATTATTATTCCTACCCCTTTTTTGTTATTGGGTTCTCTTGTGTACCAATGTTTAAAGCCATATAGCTCCTTAGCTTTTTACCCTTTTCACTTAGGCTCTTGCAAACAAGCAACATTAACTCTCCTTTTCATAGTATCTACAAACTCTACTCATACTCGTTAAAATTCCTATGTAAGTTAGGAAAATCCTACTCTCTTGGATAGCTTCGGGTGCTAATGCAACACGTCTCTTAATGGGAACGCCCTAGATAACCCTTGCCTACTTGTTGCCACACCCGAGTGCCGATGGAGCTCGTCTCTTAAAGGGAACACCCTAGCATTAGATCAAAATAATGAATTTCCAGGAGTCATGTTTAAATGGATTGAGTGGGTTTTAATGCCGGCTTTCAACTTGACATGACCCTCCTCCTTTATCTATGCTTGGGATAGTTTGGTTGAAGGCTTCAACCATATGAAATTCTAGGAGATCCTAGGTAAGTTTGAATCCTTCTTATTTCTTGATCTTTTTTTTTTTTTTTTCTTTTCTTAATCTTGATATCTTCTTGATCTTTTCATTCTTCTTCTTTCTACAAATCCTTTTCTATTAACTAACTTTCTTCATAAATATTTATTAGAAAACTTATTTCTTATTTATTTCATTATATGAGAACCCTATCGTTCAACCCACCACTATAATGCAATCATTGATCCTTCCAATCTGTAGGCTGTCTTACATTAACTTGGTATCAATGTTTGGTCGGCTATCCTCCTTGTGGCTGATGTTACTTGGGTTCCTCCGGAGAGCTGCCTCTCATTTTTTCAGCAATGGGTTTTCGGCTATCCTTCCAATCTCCTTTGTGGTGCATGCTTTTGCTAGCCATTTGGTGGTCAATTTGGCTTGAGAGGAACCAACGGGTCTTTGAAAATGCAGTGGAACCATCTTTTATCATCCTTAAAAAAGCTAAAGAAAGATGCTTCTTTTGGGTTGATAACTGTAAAGAGTTTGAGGGCTGGTCTATTGTTGATATTAGGAGGAATTGGGTTAACATTGTTAGAGGGCAATTCTCCTTGTTTCCTTTGGCTGGGTTGTTGAGGGGATGCCTCGTCCCCTTCTCTTTTCTTTCTTTTCTTTAATAAAGTTTTGGCTTTATAAAAAAAAATCAATGAAAAGCATGGAAGATGATTTTAGATATCAGGACTAGATTTATGGCCTCCAACGTTGTTTTTTTTTTTGGTCCCTTTGTTCAAGCATTGTATAGTTTTGGTTGTTGTTGTTCTCTTGGGTTGGGAATCCCTTGTACCCCTTTTTTTCTATTTAAATGAATTTGTCTTTTCTTATGCAAAAAAGGACTAGATTTATTCTCCCATTTGGGAAGGCAATCAAAGTTCTTATTAATGACAAATATCATGGTTCCAAATTTTGATTTCGAAGAATATTTTGCCCAAATGAATTATAGAAATTTCCTCGAAATTTTGATATTTCGTTTCGAAATATTGAAAATTTTATGGAAAGTTTTGAAATATATAATTTTTAATTAATTATTATTATATAAGTTAATATATTGAATTATTAAAGATTTTGTTAAAATTTTTAATTTAAATTAATTTATTTCATTATTAAATCCAACTAATAAGGTAATATATAAATAGATTTGAATGTATTAAGTTATTAATAAGTATTAATGTATAAAGTTATAACTTATTAAGTTATGAAATTGAATAAATGAGTGTATTATTGTAAATGCATCTCAGCCCCTTATTAAAAAAAACAAAACCCTAATGGGTTGTTTGAGATTTGAAAGAAGGGAGAGGCGAGAGACAGGGACGAGGAGAGAGAGATGAAGGTGAGGTAGCTCACCTTACCTCCGGCGACGGCAATGGCGGCATGGTAAGTCATCTTTTTCTTCTTCTTCTTCCCTCACCCTCCTCCCCCTCCTTCTTTATTCTCTATGATTTAAGCTTCTTTTTTTTTTTGCGATATTTCGTTTTTTTTTTTTGCGAAATATCAAAGTTTCGGGTGATCTTTTAACGAAATTTGGGAAAAATATGATTCCCTTTGTTTCTTATTTCGACCTTTCAAAAATTTCCGAAGTTTCGGTGAAATTTTTGAAATTTTGTCGAAATTTGGAACTATGATAAATATATAGAGTACTTGACAAGTTTCACTGAGAAGATCTTATAAGATGTTATAGATCAACTATAGTGCAAATGTTATGAAGATGGTTTTGTTTTGCACTTCGAACATGGGAGGTATAATGATATGATTTCTTTGTTAGACGACGAGTTGGTGCTAGGTAAGCAATGGAATGATGGAAGGAAACCTACTTTTGATGACGAGACACGTCCCTTCCAGATTTATATCTGTGGTGTATGTTATTGACTTAACGTAAGCTTTAACAACACACTCCAATTGTTTAGTCAGCTTTGAAAGAGAAGCAAGTGGAGGCTCCTTTGAGTTTGGGTGCTGTTTCACAACCAAAGACACTAAAACTTCTTCAAGTTCAGCACTTAGAATAAAAAACAATTCAATCAATGGAGGAGGAGAAATTTCAAGATAAATCAATTCTTGAAATTTCACAAATCTATGAAGATCTCTTGTCAAATATGCAAGCTCACATAGTAGCTTTGGAGGCAAGAATACATATGGAAAGGCAAGCAGGTCATTTAAACCTTGATTTCCCACCCAAGCACAATTGTTTTGTTGTATTTGCAACACTACCAACCTCAAGGATGAGTTTTCTGGAACCAGTAGAAAATGATGTGTAGCAAAACAACCAATGTTCGAGTTTGGGCGTATTTTGGTTATTTTTTGTTTAATTTTTTTTGTTACAATTGTTAATTTGTGCCTTTTTATATCATTCTAGGTTTTAGTTTTGTCAATAAGATTAGGGAGTTTAGTTAATTTTAAGTAGAATAGGTTTTAATGAATTTCAAGTGAGAAGTCTTATTTTCATCACTTTTCTTTAGACCTTATTGGACATCTTAACTCTCCTCTCTCTCTTACTTTGAATCCTTTATTATTAGTTTCTTCTGATTTATATATAGCAATAAATATTGATTAAGACAGTTTTTTTAATCTCTTTTTAATCACCCTTTTGACCCCACCACTTTTCTTTGTAGTTCAATCCTTGATTTCTTAAATTCCTAGGCTGTTCTTCATCAATCACCTTTAATATGTTATAGGAATCATATAATTTCATATTGTGATTTATTTAGATAACCCTAAACATGGTCTATGAATGCCAGGTTCTTTAAAATATTTGTGGCTTGTGGAAACCCCAGTTGGTCATCACCTCAATGTGTGATGCTAAATATGATTTTCTGCACGTAGGTTCAAATCGAGGGAATGATTAAATTTTATGTTTGCCTACATATCCATTTTCAAGGCTTAAGTAAAACTAATCAAAATTTTTTTTTGAAAGGATTTAGATGAATTTTTTATGGGTCCCAAAAACAAAAACAAAAAACAAAACATCCCTTGACCAATGGGGACATAGTTTATGAGGAAAGGAAGGGGGTGTAGATTTAGGTGGCTAGAAAGGAATATAACTTTGCTAGCTAAATTGCTTTGTAGATTCCATGGGGCCCCCAAAAGTTGTGGCACTCAACCATTAAATCTAGTTATGGGCTACATGCTAATCCTTATTTCCCATCAAAGAGGATCAGTTTCATCCTTCCCTTTTTTTCACCTTTCATCTGGTATGATGTGGACAACAGCCTTTGATTTTTGGTTTAAAATCTTTCAGGTCCTTCTAAGTCCAAAGTGTATGGCTTGTTGGGAAATGGCCCATGAAAAGGTAAATACCTGTAACATGCTCTAGAGAAGAACAAATTAGCATATTTAAACCTTATTTGTGCTTGATTCGCATGGAAGATGGGAATTAGTAAACACTTATTTATCCATTGCAACTTTGCAAGTTTACTAGCAGAATTTGATGTCACTTTTGGGGCTCTTCAGGTTGAGTTGGGGCGTTATCAACTTGAAGCAAGAGATAAATATTACTTGCTTGTACTTACTGATGTATGGTCTATGTGCCTGCACAAGAATCTAGTTTATTTGTAATAATGGGTCTTAAATCTTTTCCTCATCTTTTTGGCACCAATTTTTTGTGTTTACCTTTTTTTCTTTTTTTGATCCAGGAGGCTTCCGGCAACCAATTGGTTAGTTAGTTCTCAGAATGGCACATACAATCAACATACGTGTCATTTCTTTGGAAACATACATAGGGAAGTGAACAGGTGATTTAAGAACTTCATCTGGGTTGCAACAAGTCACATACTCTAGTACTAGTGTGGGTGAAAATGCCGACACAAAGTTCTCTTCCTAATTCAATTAAAGCATCTCTATCTTATGTAACTGGCGATGGGAAACCAGACTTATTTTGTGATTGGAAGCCTGGTGCTGAAACTTGTCAGAAGTATCTGAAGTGTGATGAACATCCTCGGGATGGATGCAGAAATTTTGTTTCAACCAGGGAGGGAAGAGAGCGTACAGATGATTCCTGCACACTAATTCAGTCAGGAAGCTGTTCCCAGTTATCAACCATCAGCACTATTTGTGCAAGTTCTGCACCAAATTTTGTGTACAAGCGAAGGAATCTGCAAAGGAACTCTGTTGCTCTTTTTTCATCTCAGGAAGCAACAAACACTAAAAGACGTGGTGGTTGTCTTTCCTTCCTAAGTTCTGAGGGGCTTTCACCAGCAGCTGATAAGGATCATCTAGATTATCAAATCAAGCCTAAAATTGATGATATCAAAACTCCCGTTATGCCTACAGATTTTTGCAATGAAGATCTTGTTGGTGGATATTTATCTACGTGCTGCCAGCTTCACCCGCAGAAGCATGACGTTGTTCCATGTACACAGATTGACAACAGTAGGGGTTTGGATGTTATTTCAATGGCAGAGTCAATTATTGGATATTCAGTTGGAGAAGAGCATGGGTATGACAAAGCACCTAGCAGTAATGTGGGCAAATCTGCTTTGGAGAACTGCAGTGTAAATGATAGCTGCTCATCAAGTAAGTCAGATGTGGAACTTGGTTCTGCTTCCACAAAGATTGAAATGGATGACACTGGGGAGTGCTCCTCTTCTGATATTTTGGGCATGGAGGTTTTGGCGGAAGATTTCTTAGAAAAGGAATTTTGCATCTCTATACTTAGAAGTCAGGGGCTACTTGAAGGAGTTTTGCCTGTCACAACTTGTGCTTCTTTTGAAGTCCTGGGTATCAATAATGATAGCAATTGTTCCCAGTCATGTAAAATATGTGGTCATTTTGAAAACTTACAGAATATGTTAATCTGTGATCATTGTGAAGAGGCATTTCATGTATATTGCTGCAACCCCAAGAAAAAGAAGATGCCAGTTGATGAGTGGTATTGTCAGCCTTGTTTGAAAAAGAAGTGTAAACTGGAGAGTGCTGCAGGAAAGTCATCAACTTTCAGGTGTGAAATTTCTGAATTACAGAAAAGAACATCTAAAGGCGAATCAGGGCCTATATTCGCAATGCTAAATGACACTAAGCCATATATATCTGGTGTTCGAGTTGGTAGAGCTTTTCAAGTGGAAGTTCCTGACTGGTCTGGTCCTGTATCCAAGTATGTTCTGTCAAGGGTACTCATGTTCTTTTTCTTTGTCTTAAGTCATTTGTATGTTGATACTTGTGGGTTACCTGTAGGTCATAACCTTTTTATGAAGTAGACCCAGAATTAATATTAAGTATCCCTTCAAATTGTGAAACAGATCTAACCCAATATATCATGGAGTAGTTTTGCTTATGCATGCCACTAGACATTTGGAAAATGATGTTGTTATCATTGCCAGTAATGGTTGCTAGCTTCTTTTTTATGTTTGAAAAATTAATATAATTAGGTGATAGTCTGAGAATTTTCACAAGGACAGTATGACGGGGAAAGATAAAAAACACAACACACCACAGCAAACACACACACAAAAAAAAAAGAGAGAAAAAAACGAAACAACTTTGATAACTACAAAGGTCCACAATTTTAATCTGCTTTAGAAATGCCACACTTAACAAGCGAGTCAGCTAAAGCATTGGCCAACCTAGGCATGTACTAGAACTAGATGTTCAATTGGGTTGCCAAAGCAAGTTCGTTTCTTACATTGCTAGTGTCTTCAAGAACTGCCAGTCTGGTTGCCGATCCTTTCACCACCAACCTCTCGAAGCACAAGCATTGAGCAATTCTAAGACCTTGAAGAAGTGCAAGGTCCTCTGTTCTTTTAGTCTCCTGTTTCCAGCAGAAGCAAAAGTACTGAATCGGAATCATCTATGAACTGCATAGCATGGTGTATATATATATATAGAAGTTGATTTAAACTGGATAATTGTAAGATCAGATTTTATCAGCTTTGTTATTTCTCCATACATCTCAAATAAGAGCAATGTAGTGCTCTTGCCATTAGCCGAAGGAAGTTTTCTGTAGGATTGCCATTTGTTTCCATAAGCTCATTGATTGTTGAACTACTTGAGGTCTCCTCTTCATTTTAAATCCTTCTAGTTCTTCTATAGTAGTTTCATCGTCTCTGATCTGGATCTTGTTCTTTCAAATGGAGGAATGAGGACAAAGAAAACCAACTTTGAAAGGGAAAGCCAGATGGAGTACAGAACATAACTAGGGGTCTAGGATATTGTATACAACTCTGATGGAAGATTGATTGAAATTACAAAAGATATAGAGAGCCCTCATTTAAGATAGACAGGAGTTGTATTACAGAAAAACGGTTTACCTCTCTTCCATCAGAGTTTTTGTGCATTGTTTATGGATATATATATGTATATGGGAGATGGAATACTTGAACAATGCAATCCTCTATAAATCTGAGAGAGAGAGGAGAGAGAGGAGAAGAAGAAAAACATATGACTAATGTGTATGTCTATTCATGTGGTTATGTGTTTATTTATATGTATGAATAGCTCTTATACATCCAAGACAATGGTGTATCAACCCCCAAATACCGTATGACACAAATACCCCCAGTACATATATTCCTTCACTCCCCCTCAAGCAAAACGGGATAGTTGAAAGAAAAAAGCATTTACTAGAGATTTTTCGTGCAATCATGTATATCATGAATGTGCCAAAAACTTTTTGGTCTGAGGCTTTTCAAACTGTTGCTTACCTAATAAATGAGATGCCCTCCCGTGTCATCTCTCAAAAATCCCCACTTGAAGTTTTGTTTCTTCATTCCTCCCTGTTTTCTCTACCACCCAAAACCTTTGTTATGTATATGTGCCCAAATTTGATCACACCAAATTAGACCTAAAGGCACTTAAATGTTTTTTTTTTTTTTTTTTTTTGGTTATAGGGTGAATCAAAAAAATGTACAAATGTTTTCATCCACTTCTTCATCGTAAGTTTGTCTCGGGATGTAACCTTTTTTGAGTCCATGCCTTTTTCCCCTCTCATGGAATCTCTTTAGGGGGAGGAGATGTTCAGTTCCACCCTTCTTCCTATTCTTGTCCTAGGTCCATCTTATCAATTTCTTGGTAGAGGTAGTATTGGTAGCAATGGGGGGAGTTTGAGTTTGAGCGGCACGTGTATATGCGAAGAAAAAAACAAGGAGCTTAGAAAGAAGGGGCTCCAGAAGAATGAGGAGCACAAGACTAGAATTCTCATGACCCACTCCAGGCGTCAACTTCTGAGCCAATTTCTGAACTAGGTAATTGTTCTCTTGCTCTTCCTTTGCAATTGCATCATGACTTTGATCTGCCCATGGCTCATAGAAAAGGTGTTACGACTTGTACTCAACACCCCATGTCAAATTTTGTGTCCTATCATGCATTATCACATTTTTTTCGTTGTTTCTTTGTGGCCTTGTCCTCTATCTTTGTTCCTCGTAGTGTACCTGAAGCATTAATACAACAAAAATGGAAGGATGAAATGGTTGAGGAAATGAAGACGTTTAAAGAAAACAATATGTGGGTGTTAGTTGACCTTCCCAGAGGAAAGAAATTGGTGGGCTGGAAGTGGGTATTTACAGTTAAGTATAAGTCTAATGGATCTATGGAGAGGTACAAGGCACGGTTGGTTGCAAAAGGGTATACACAGATATTTGACATAGATTGTCAAGAGACATTTGCCTCGATAGCTAAAATGAACTCAATCATAATGCTCATTTCTTTAGCGGTAAATCAAAATTGACCACTCTTCCAATGTGATGTAAAGAATACTTTTCTACATGAAGACTTAGAGGAGGAAATATATATATATATATAGCCACTTAACTAGGCTTCCGTATGCCAAATGTTGAAGGAAAAGTCTATAAGTTGAAAAAAACATTGTATGGCTTGAAGTAGTCTCCACAGGTGTGGTTTGAGAGATTTAGATCAATCATGTTGAGATTGGGGTACAAACTAGCTCAGGCATACCATACCTTGTTCATCAGAAGAAAGGGTGCTAAGATGATATCGTTGATAGTGTATGTGAATGACATTGTCGTCACAGAGAATGATGTGGTGGAAGTAGCCTGTTTAAAAGGAAACTTAGAACAAGAGTTGGAGATCAAGGACTTGGGTTTTTTGAAATACTTTCTTAGGATTTAAGTAGCCAAAGCAAAACAAGGCATCTTTCTCTCCCAATGAAAGTACGTGTTGATTTTGTTGAAAGAGTTTGGTATCGAAGGTTGCAAAACTTGTGCTACACTTATTGAAGCGAATCATAGATTGAAGGAGGATGACAATGAATGACTTATTGATGCTGGGAGACTTCAGAGATTAGTGGGACATCTCATTTACTTGTCCCTTACTCATCTAGATATCACATATGTTAAAAGTATCATCAACTAGTTTATGCATGTTCCAACTTAAGATCATATGGAGGCAACATACTGGATCTCAAGTATTTGAAAAGGCGTCTAGGAAATGGTCTCTTATATAAGAGACATGGTCATCACCATGTAGAGGTTCATAGTAATGCTAATTGGGTTGGATCACTAAAAGATCATAGGTCCACATCTGGCTATTGTTCGTTTGTTGGAGGTAACTCAGTTACTTGGAGAAGAAATAGTTTGTGGAATTCAAATCAAGTTCTGAGGTGAAATTCAAATCCATGGCCCATGGAATTTGTGAATCACTGTGGTTGAAAATGTTACTTTCTGAGGTCAAATTTTTCAATAAAGGGAAGCTGCCATTAGCATTGCACATGATCCTGTGGAACACGATCAAGTTAAACATGTGGAAGTTGATTGTCATGTTATCAAAGACCACCTCAAGAAAGGAAGTATATGTACTCCCTTTATTCAAACTTAAGATCAACTAGCCGGTATTTTCACCAAGGGTCTTAGTGGAACACATTTTTTGTATTTAGTGAGCAAGTTGAGAATGATAGATATCTATTCTCTAGCTTGAGGGAGAATGAAAGAATATATGTACTAAGGATATTTCTGTCATCTATGATCTAATGACCTATGCTTGTCTTTTGTGTTACATATTCCCAAGTTCACATTCATGGTATACATGATTGCACGTGCAATCTTTAGTAAATGTCTTTTTTTTTCTTTCCTTTTAGCTACTTCGTTTTGCTCAAGAGTTCCCAGACAAGAAGTTTGGTGAAAGATGCCAAACATATTAAGAAAGGAGGAAAATTTACAAAAAAGATATTCTCCACCATTATCAGATCACACAACTTGAAGTTTGGAGTTGAACTAGGTATTGACCTTGTTACGAAAATATCTAAATGCCACACATACATCACTCTTATTTTTTAACAGATAAACCCAAGTGGCACAAGAGAAATCATCCATAAATGTCATAAAATATTAAAAACCAACTAATGAGTTAGTAGGAGAAGGGTCCCATGCATTAGAATGCACAAGTGAAAATGGAATGAAATTTTTATTATTGCTAATGGGGTAAATAGACTTAACAATGCTTAACCAACTGGCATGGTTCACAAAAGAAATTAGACTTAGAATAAGAAAACCGAGGGAACCTTTTCCTTCGCACAAAAAAAGATAAATGACCTAAGCGGCGATGCCAAGTGAATAACTCATTTGATCCGGAGTCGGAGGAATCCCTCTTTATTGCTGATGTAGCTACTGGTAAACTAGAATCCTAGAGATGTATGCCATCCTTATTGTGCCCCAAACCAATTGTCTTCTTCGTCACCATGTCTTGATACACACAATGAGATGGGAAAAAGGTATCACAATGGTTAAGATTCTTAGTAATGTGGCTGATGGATAACAAATTTAGAGTAAACTTTGGAAAATGTAACACAGAAGACAAACATAGATCATGGGTGACAAGAATATCCCCTTGGCCGGCTACAAAAGAAAGAGAACCATCAACAATTGAGAACATGTCCTTGCCTGAATAGACACTGTAAGAGGTAAAGAGGGATGACATATTGGTTATATAGTGGGAGGCCTCTGAATCAATAATCCAAGAGCATTGTGGATTGGAGACAGAGACAGACAAGACAAATGCAGACGTACTTGAATATGCGAAGGATGCAGGGGCATTTGAAGGATGCTCAAGTTGTGAAACAAACGTCTAAAGGCCTCAATCTCATCTCTAGACAGACCCCCATCTAAAGAACCAGAGGACATGGAGACTAGAGCTGTAGATGTCTTCTCTGTAGGTGTAGAAGCTGTGAAATGAGCATGAAGTCTACTAATCTTAAACTTGCCACCTCCTCGACCACTACCAGACCCACCTCGTTGAAACAGATGTGGATGTAAGTTTAGAGGGTGTCCATGGAGGTCCCAACACTGTTCCTTGGTGTGCCTAAACCTACCACAATGTTCATACTTCAGGCGGTTTCTCTCATTTGAAGTAAAGTTTTATCGTCCACCATGACCATGCCTTGAATTTTTACCTCTACGACCTCTAGTGGATGTAGACACAAGTGCTGATTTCTCAATAGGAGACAAATTCATCACTCCATGGCGTCTGTTCATACTCTAGATTCAGTACGACAAGGAATTCTAATATTTGTATGTTCTCAACATGCTTCTTGTACTCGATAATGTCTTCCACACAAGTAGGGTGATAGGTGGTGTAATGCTCCAACTCATCCCACATCTTCCTCAAGGAGGAATAGTAGATAGAAAGGGCTGCTGTTCTCCTTTCTTTTCCTTGTTCTCCTTTTTCTAATACAATTTTGCTTTATCAATAAAAAAAAAAAAAAGATAGAAAGGGGCTGTTCATCTTGTTTGAATTGAGCAATGCGCTGCCTCAGTTCGTATACCTTAGCTGGATGACCCATCTCAGTGTATGACTTTGCCGAAGCATCCCATATCTGATGCGCTGTCTGCAAAAACAAAAAATTGTCACTAATTTTTGGTTTCATAGAACTCAATGACCAGCTCATCACAGTTGCATTTTCAATCTTCCATTTCCAAAACTTAGGGTCATTTTTTTCAGGAATCTTGATCTCACTGGTCTAAGTATTCTTCCTTGTCTTTTCCTTGTATATAAATGAAAACTGATTTAGACTAGGTAAGATAGTTGCTGCCATCAAACTTCACAGTAATGATCTGGGGTTGAGATGGGTCCCCAAAAACCTGGATAGTAGCCGTATCAGTCTTACTGTCTCACCCACAGTCAGGCCCGGGGTCTAGCTCACTTCAGACATGTTGTGAAGGTAAAGAATAAACTCCAAACAAAAAACATCTAGTTGAACTCAACACAATCTGTAGCTACTGAAGTGATCACACTTGTCTCACACGTAACATCACAAGGCACCAGATTGCTCAAACCACATATCAACCTCCTTCAAACCACACGTCAACAACTCAACTAGGTACTGCAGCATCATACGATCACCATAGACTGCTTTGAAGTCGATTTAGGATC
>JAOXJP010271345.1:0-20147 GCA_025762735.1 Platanus orientalis | reverse complement strand
GCTCCCGCTAACGCAGGGTCTGGGGAGGGCAAGATGTACGCAGCCTTACCCCCATTTTTGGAGAGGCTGTTTCCGTGGCTCGAACCCGCGCCACCAGGGATGCTAACGGTAAGCCTTACCGTTGGGCCAAAACTCTATAAAATATAAATATTGGAATATATAGATAATATGATAAAGTATAGGATACAAGGATTTTTGCCTTATCTTCTTTATAGCTTTGAACCTTATCAAGCCTGAGAACTAACTTCGCATCCACTGGCTTGGGTCTTCTTCAATGTGCATCGCAGAGATATGATGGACATGCTAGCTAGAAGGATATTGGTTTGGAACTTGAAGGTTATGCCTGGCAAGGAGGGTATGGACTAATAAAGATGATAGAGCCGATGACTCCTCAGAGGTATCTCACACCCTTTACAAAGTGCAAGTTGAATTTTGAAGGGTTTAATCAAAGTCCTTTCAATGGTCGAGTTCTTTTGTTTATATAGGTGTTGGATTGGCCATTTTCATGTACACGTGATGCCTTCTTTTTAAATTGACTTTTGACCCTGGATAGAAGATGCTAATGTGACTATTCCTTGTTGACTCAGAAGATATTTTGTTGTTACTAAAATCCTTTTCTTGTTAAGATTCTACGTTGAACTCCATCTTAATCCTTTGATTTAAGGGGGATTTTGTGGATATAGAAGAGCTCATTTAGAATAAAACTCTTACTAACCGATTATATATATTTTCTAAGATTCTATCTATTTAGCATAATCCCTTATGAGTGTAATACTTTCTAGACATGTCGGGACTTGGAATAACCATGCCTCTTGCTTCCCCTCGGGATCCATGCTACAAAACATCACTTTTGTATTTCTTTGCGAGGCAGTGTTTATTATTCATGACCAGGTGTTCTTTGCGAAGGAAATGCTCTTTGAGAGGTAGCACTGTTCATTGCTTGTGAGATGATGACCTTTGCAAGGTAGATGTCCCTCATGAGGTACTATTCATCTCTTGTAGTGGCACTCCTTCGTAGGGTTCTAGTCATTACTTGCGATGGTTCCCCTTCGCAGGGTATTGTTCATCACTCGCGATGGGTCCCCTTTGCAGGGCATTTTAGTAATTCTATAGAAATTTGTGTGCCAACAGTTACCCCTTTGGAAACTCTACCACGTGATGACTATAAGGGGTGGGTTTTCTAAACCGACGTCACGAATGATGGACATTTACTGCTCCTTGCAAAAAGACTATTTAACCCTTACTTTTATGGTGAATGATTTTTCAAATGATGGTTTAAAATGCCAAGAATGCCTTTCACTATATAAAATTATCATTTCTTCTTCTTTTGATTATTTATGAGAAACTTTTGAAGTCTGCAAACATCTTCCATTGCCAAGAGCTTTAAACCTTGTAACTTTCTAATTTTGCTTTCTAATTGAAAATCTAAACTAGTCAAACCGTTCCCCTTGGTCTCACTATTGTTTCCGTCAGTTAATAAAAATTTTCAAAGTTTCTTTTTAGTTCTTGAAACCCCAAGAAACCCATCTTCGTTTTCTACAATTCCTAGTGAGTGTTGGCTCTTAGCCTAGATTTCGTTTAGTCAATGATGTTCGTATTGTTCTCTCGATCATTTTATGACCCCTCTCATGGCTTTTGGTGAATATTTGAGCATTTTGAGTTGAAAATACTTTTTGGGATTTTTGGCTATCTTCCCTGATGATGGCAACAACTTTGGTGAGTTAATTTGACCAGTGAGCCAGATTCACAATGGTTGTTGATTGGATTTATGACAAACTCCTTACAACGTTGGATCGTGTAGTGGAGTCTCCTTCATGGATCTCCCCTTCGTGGGTGATAAGTTGTGAAGTTCCTTAGTGGGTTGATAGATCTGTGAGGCATGCTTCTCTGCTGTTCTCCCTTTCACAGGTTGATCAAACCGTGAGGTGTGTTCCTTCGTGGACATCTCCTTCATGGGGTAGTGTTTTGGAAAGGATTACGTCTTTCTTTTTGCGAAGAGGTGTGCCCTGCGAAAGCTTTGTGCTTGTGAAGGATGTTGTCTCACGAGGGACTCTGCACTTTTATTTTTTCTTTCTTTTTTGCATTTATCTTGAGTGTTTGTAAACTATGTATGTTCATCGTTTCTCCATTTGTGCAGATGTGTCTCCCAAGAAAGACCTGATTGCTATGGAAGGGAGAGAAAATTTTACTTTTACTGGGATCCCGAGCCTCAAATTTACATTTCTACATAGCTGGTCCATTTTTTATGAGGACTTTGTGGGCTCCATTGAAGCTCATCTTCCCAGTCCTCCTATGTACATTAAGACAAAGTCCAAGAGATGGGTACCAGTTTCGGACATACGCCACGGGGAATCCCAATTTGAACATAAGCTTGCCTCTAGCCCTTAATCCTAGATGTTCATAGACTTGATATTGAGGTGGTGACTGAATTTCACCTGTTACTTCATTAAATCATTGAGAAGAGGGCAACTTGGACCAATCTAAGTCTGAGAGCCTCTTCCAACTTCACTAATTATGGCAGATGGCACTACAACAAAAAAAAGCCTTTTACAACATTTTTTAAACACTGTTTCAAGGTGCCTTGGTGAAAGTCGAAACCTTTAGACAATGTTTTAATGTTATAGTACTTTAGACAGTGAAAATGCTGTCTATATACAACACTATAGACAACGTTTCCCAAAACGCTGTCCAAAGTGACACTATAGACAACGTTTTCTGAAACGCTGTCTATAGTACTAAGGCAGCATTTTGAAAAGGTTTTATATACCTTTATTTAAAATAATAATAAAAAAAAAACCCTGTATCAAAACATCATGTAACTTGCCTCCACCACCATACCCACCATAACCACCGAATCTACCACCAAGACCTATAGGCGTCCTATAGGAAGCAACACTAAATCCACCGCCACCAAAACTACTATAAGAGTCACCAAATCCACCGAGCGAATTAGCAAAAGAACGAGCCCTAGAATCACTACCAAATGCAGGAGCAGGTGGTGGGTTTGAGGCTTTCTTTGGTTGATCTCCACCAGCAACAAAGCAAGCAAGTTAACCTAAATTCTGCAACCTGTAATTATGTTGACAACCCTGGCCTTGAAAGATCTATGTTATCTGGTATTGATATTAGTCTAATAAAACAAACACACTAAACAGTCAAGTCAAATCCAATAATAGTAAAAAAGAAATTACACAACACTCCATGAGAAACCTTGAAAAATCTTATAGAGTGCACTGTGTGCTATGGATGTACAAAGTGGGTCCCGGGATAAAATCATGGTGGAGTGATTTATGAAAAAATTACCTGTAGATCAGATCATTCTGTAAAATGTAATGACAATGATGTGCTTTTATGAAGTGATCAGATCTTACAGGCTGTGTGGCTGATGCATGAATGAGATAATAAGGAAAATTGTCTGGAATGAATTCTAAATCATGAACAGTTTTTATCATGTCTGATCAGTAAACTTAGGCCCAATAGATCTACAAAGTGGGTCCCGGGATAGAATCATGATGGAATAGAGCTCGAATACTTATTTGGGCTATAGATACATTGTGGGTTTACATGACAGTAAAATGATACAATTAAGTGGTATTGAGTGAACATGAAAGCTAATAGCATACCTAATAGATCCATTTTAACCAAAACCATTTTCTTAAGAAAGGGCTACCCTTGAAGCCCAGAGTAAATAAAAGATTCATTAAGCTGTGGAATATTTAAAGGCAAATAACAAAAGGAATGCTACACAAATACGCACTAGATATTTGTCCACCATAAACTATGCTACAAGATCACTCATCTAGACTATATATATATCAATGCTTACGTAGGTTTTTTTCAATAATACAATTTGACACCACCTTATTAATTTCATGGGTTATGTTCTTTGTTTTTCTATTGACAATTCTAAGAGGCCACAACCAGACTAGACATGTGGGAGGACTCACTTGCATTCTACAATAAGATTTAGTAGTGTAGTTACAATACATCGTTAAACAATAAATACTAAAATCTTAATACTTTATTATTATTATTATTATTATTATTATTATAGATTTGTTCAAGACTTTGTTCAAATGGTTAGGTATGAAAAATTAAGAACAAACAGATTTTTCAATAAAAAATTGAGCATAAGACTTATTATGAGATGCTTAGCTCACATGCTATTGGGTGCTATAAACTCAAAGATCAGCAATGAATTCGACTATAAACTTCTAGCTCAGAAAAGGTTATAGAACAAACAGATTTCGATCCAGCTAATTTGGGCCTATAAACTCTAGAAATCAGTCCCTGAACTAAGTTGTTCTCATTCCCAGATTTAATCAGTATTGGTGTTCTCTGTTTGGAAGTATCTTCAAGTCCAGAATCTGTCCACAAGTTAGCCTTTTCTGTTGAGATATAGCATAAATATAGACTTTTTTTTCTTCTAATTATAGAGTTATAATCTGTAATCATCAGCTTAAAAGCTTGGTTTGGTGTACATGCCCGTGTCTGGTCGAGGTGGAGATTGATGCTCCAAAGCTCCTTTCCTTCAAATACGATGGTCATGCACCACAATTCTCTCTAGTGAATACTTCTGTCAACTTGAGACCGAGCTTCGTTTAGATCCTTGTTTTTTGTTCTGACTGGTTCTCTAAAGTGAGAAATCTTCTACAGTGTTTTGGGCATGTCCAAACTCTACAGTGTTCTGATTGGTTCTCTTTCTCATTATTAGCATGTTTCTTGAATTTTAACTCTCTTTTTTACATCTTTTTTTTCCTATGTGAAGAGTTTGATTATTCAAAAAAAAATTGAGAAAAAGTTGGGTACCTCCACTAATTGGTCTCAAGCATTTGCTGCTGAAAACAAGCTCAGAACCAAAGGTAGAACTTATGGATAGTTTGCTCTGGAGTTGTCCAAATTTGGAAACTCTATCGATATATTTGGCTTCCACCCATGAGACCCTAAAGGTATTGCAGTTCTCCTTCATACAGTTTTCTTTATGTAGGTAGGGAAAAACAGAATTCCAAGAAGATCCAATAACGCAAGAGTAAACACCTAATTCACAAAACAAATGTCCTTTATCAGGAGAGGATATCCTGATAAAGTGAATGGAAATGGTAATTTCTTTAGAGTCCGAGCTTCCTCCCCAAACTCTAAAGAATCTGAGTGCAATGAAGAAGAATGTGCTCCTGATAAGGAGGTAAAGGGAAATTTCTCCTTTTCTTCATGTTCTAACATTCTATGTTTAGCTACTCTCTCTCTCTCTTTGCCTGTGTTCCCTGTTTGTTCTGTTTTTGTTTATGTCTGTGGAGCTTTTTCTTTTTGTGTTGAAATGTGAATTGGGTTATTTTATATGATTTAAAGAGGGAAAAACAGATAAAAGGAAACACTCCCATGTTCTAACATTCTATGTTTAGCTTTTACTTTGTCTGTGTTCTGATGAGAACATCAAGTCCAGGCGCAAGTTCTAAGTCTACCAGAGGCGGGGCAAGAGAGTTGTGCTCATGTTATGGTTTTTTTAGATTGTTTATTTTCCTTTAAATGTGTTTTTATGTCATGCTACATATACTAATGGTGTTTATGTCATTGAGAGTTGTTTAGGGGGTAGTTTGTTATTATTTTCAGTTGAGAGCGTTTTTTTAAAATAAAAGATTTTGGGTTGCTAAATTGTAAACAGCCCTAGCCATGGGACTCTCTATAAGACCCCACGACTAGGCATTCAATTGGCATATAAATTTTGAAAAAAAAAAGAAAACCCTTGGTCCACATGCCCTCTTCTCTCTCTTGTTGGTTGTTGTAGAGAGAAGAAACCAAAACCCTGTAATGGGTCTAGGTTCCTCCCTAGTTTAACACTAGTGGTGGAAGCCACTCCCTTTCTCTTGGGTTAAAAGTTTTTTCCTCCTTCTTCCTCTTTATTTCTCTGTTTACAAACTGTTTTTCAATTTTTACTATGCTGTTCAACTGCAAGAGATCCATTAATCCTTCTTCTTCTTCAAAGTTTTTGAACCTACAAACAATATAGGAGCTTCATGAGGATGAAACGATCCAAGTGAAGGAGTTTCTGCATTAATGAAGGCTGATTGAAGGAGTTGTTTTGAAGTTTTATGCAACCTGTATTGTAGTAGGCGTGAATATCAATAGAATAGGTTCACACGATATTGAAGGTATCTCCTACATTCAAGGGATTTTTGAATTGGCCTTTCCCCTAATTGTTAGGGACCTTAGGGAGACCCAAGAAGTGGTGGGACCCATCCCTAAGGCCCACACCTGATCGAGATCTACCTGGGTTCTCTCATAATAGTGGTCAAACGGGGGAGATTTTGGTTTTTTCAAAAATCAACCACTAGCTCCTTAATAATAGGAGGTTGGTTGAAGGCTTTGGAGAGGTTTGTCACAACCCTAGGGAAACACCAAGGAGGCCTAAAACCATCTGGAAGCTATTCTATCAAGCGAGATTCAGCCCTTTGAAGTTTTCTGCTGGAGCCACTCATATACAAGGCCTGGGGTTTTTTCAGCTACTCCAAATCTAGTTGGATTGAGCAGATTTTTCTTGATAACATATCATTACACACATATAAGCTTTCTACAAGTGACTAACAGCAATACAAAGTAAATCTATTCTTCTATGATTACTCATTTGAATCCTATAAGTGTAGTGGACATGGTGGTTTCGGTTTATTGGTTAAAGGCTGAATGGTTACTGTTTAGTATACAAATCCTCGGCTAAAATCTGATATTTACCATCTTTTAATTTCTCTTAAGCCTTGCATACTGATTCCCTAATAGTCTCCATATTCTCCATATTGTCTTCCCATGAATTTTCTCTGTTTCCTATCTAGTTTTAGACACTTTACAACATTCTGAAAATTTGACAGCAACTTAGCAAATTTGTAATCTCTAATTTAATCAATATTCACATCATATTGTTTAGGTTTAATTTTGATCTTTGATTTGTATTCTCTAATTCTTAACATGCATATGAACTTGAACTTAAGAATCACCTGATTAGTGTGTGGATGTGCAAGTAAGAATCTCTTTTATCTTTATGCATTACTTTATCAATTTTATTTCTAGCTTCGATGCACACACCCACTAACCTACATGCATGCTGCATCAGATTGTACTATCTAATGATAAATAAAAAGTCTTGAAAAAATGATACATAAGAGGAATATGTCTCATGTTCTAACAGAATCTAAGAATTGACATATATAGGTAAGTGGATTATTTATTTATTGGTTTTTGCAACACTGTTATTTTTGGAACTTTAACTTTTATATTTCTTCTCTTAATTTTAAGATGGTTATGAGATAGCAGGAATGTATGTTGTTCCCTTTGCCAAATTATGAAAGCTAATATGTTGTACTTAAAAAAGGAATAAGAAAAGAAAAAAGGAAAAAGAAAAAGAAAAATGTTAAGTGGCATTGTTTGATCTCAAGTGCAGAGAGGATATTTGGAGGTTCATTAAGTTTAGGCGTGTGGATTGGGAGAAAAGATAATATTTGGGAAGATTCTTGGTGCAGAGATTCTCCTCTTGAAAAAGAGATTCCCCTGTCAAGGAAGACTTTAGTAGTGTCTCGTATCTATAATTTAGCTTTGAGTTAGCTTGGATCTATTGCTGACTACTACAGTGTCGCATGGGGAGAAGTGTGGGCTCCTACTATTTGAAGAAATCTGAATGATTGGGAAATTGAGGAGAAGGGTAGGTTGTTGAGCTATTGAGGGAGGAGCATAGGTCGGATCCTGAAGAGAGTGATGGTTGGTGTGAGGGAATAATAGTAGGGTAGATTCACAAAGTAACTATTCTATCTTGACCTTGAAAACTGTATCTACCCTTTGCTTACTTACAAGGGCCTTTGCATCGCAGAGATTCCTTCAAAGGTTAGTTTTTCATTTGGAGTACTTATCTATACAAAAAATTCTTACCCTCAACCATTTAAATAGTGGCGAGTGGAATTTGGAAAACAGGCATGTGATGTTTATGAGAGAGGAGGAATCTGTAAACCACTTCTTTATACACTGTCCGGCGGGGTGCAAGGTTTAGTACTTCTTTCTCTCTCATCTCAAGGTATCCTGGTCTTTTCCAAACAAGGTTAGTGATCTCATTCCTGGGTTGTGGATAATAGATTAAGAAGGCGTTCCTTACATCATTTGGCGCTATCTTCTTGGGGCCATTTCTTGGGGTCAATGGAAGGAGAGGAATAGGAAAAAAAATTTAATATCAGATTTTAATGCAGGATGGTATTTATATTTCTGTGTGTAGGCTGCTTTATGATTGTGTCTCCATTTCTGTGGTGTTCGATTAGGGGCTTGCTCTTCTATCTAGAGAGAATGTGTAGTTTGGTTTTTTTTGGTGTTTTCTTTTTTATTCACCATTTTGGTGAATTGCTGTATTTTTTTCTCTCATTATTATGCTTCTTTCTAATAAATTGGTATCATTCACAAAATATATATTTTACTTGCAGGGTGGAAGTTCACATCAGCTCTACAACTCAGTTCATTCACAGGTAGGGACATGAGATAGTGTTTGAGTTTTTTGTTAAGGGAAAAAATAGAAAGAGAAAACACATACATGTTCATTAACTAACATTGTAGTATTGTACCAACCTTTATTTAAATATTTATTTATTTTTTCTTTATGCCCCAGATATTCACTTTGCCTAAAGATACATTGCTGTATCCTGCTCATGACTATAAAGGATTCTCTGTAAGGAAGTGTCTAATTCTTTCTTGGATAGGTTTGCCATATACGTAGTTGCTTATACCATACTTCTGTTGTTTCAGGTTACTACTGTGGGAGAGGAAATGCTCCATAATCCTCGTCTAGCAAAGGATGAGGTGAATCTCTGGCTGAACAGTATTCTGTTTTTGACTTAAAATTCTTTTTTTGGAAACATGACTAATCTTTTTTACGTATTATCAAAATGGGAAGTTATCCACTTTAAAGAATACCATATTTGAGCTTATATTGGTCAACATATCCTTGTTCAAACCATGTGGACCAATAAAAGCTTGAGGATTTCCCCGCTTTAGCAAGGAAATCACTCACCTGCTTGGATTTTAACAGAGAAATGAGCAGAGGTATCTTTTCTATTATTTTGTTTGAATGAGGTGATTATTAATTTGTCTTGATGCAAATGGACTTGTGAATATGCCAAGAACCATGCTGAACTTGTAGAAGAAAGAAAAAAAATGCCTGAATTTAGTGGCAATTTCATCCATTTTTCTTGCAATTTTCATCTGGCAATATTTTCTTTTCTCTTCTCCTTTTTATTCTTTTCCATGAATTTCTGAGCTGATCCATTTCTGACCATTTCCATCATTGACTTTCTTTTGGCAGGAAACATTCAAGGACATCATGGAAAGTAAGTAAAACAATAGTATTGTGAATCTGTCATACAAATTGTCTTACTTTTATTGTAAACTGCAATATGATTATGTTTTATACAACTGCTGACTTACGAGCATAAATTGCCTATTTCACAGATTTGAAACTACCATACCCGAAGATGATGGATGTAGCAGTCCCTGCCAATATGGTTTGTGGGTTGCAAGATCTGATTAAAATGCCCGCTGAGCCTCAGTCGAGCTAGATTTTGCAGGTTAAGACCTCTAACTGTATTGTAAAAGCAAAATAGGCTTTGTTGGGAGAAGAATGAGTAGCCTGTTGAAATTTAGATTTGGGTGCTGTCCAATTGTAATTATAGTCCTTTAGAAGCTTGATCTAAATTTGCTAGGGTTCTGCAGAAGAGCATCTAAACTCAATTAGTACCCAATTGGCTTGTTTGTTTCAAACTTTGAGAAAAACATTATTCCCAACAATGGAAAGTCAAGATTGAAAGTTTATGTTTTCTCTTTGGATTACTTCAATTAAAGTTTTATTTTAATCTAATCAAACTACATGTAATACTAGGGATTTCTAGACATAAAATAAGAGGGAGAGCCATGAAATTATTCGCTCAGCCCAAACGATCTACTTATCTACTTCGGATATTTACATGGAAAGACAGTCATGAGATCTAGTAGGGAATCTCATCACCTTAGTTATGGCATCCGTTTCCAGGGAGGTATTATCCTAATTTGATTTGACTGTGAATCCTTTCCCCGTTTAAACTTTTTTATGCTTCTAATAACACGTTATAAATGTACCCCCAAAGAGGAGACTTACAGAAGGTTGATTATCATAAAAATCTTAAGGTGTTGAAATTGATTATTGTGAATCTGCATTCCTATAATACACACACATTAACTACTCATCTAAGTCACGCATGCGTACATCCATCGAATTTGGGATTTCTATGACAACACTACTCACTTTTGTTCAAAATTTATGACTCTTACAAGTTACAAATCATAAAATCGGGAGCACATAGTAACATTTTAAGTGAGTACCAGTAATGCATCTAGCATGCACAATCTTCTTATTTCTTAATTAATTATGCACACCTTGAAATGATAGATAAATGATATCCATTAATTCTAATAAATACCAGAACTACATTCTTATCTCATGTAAATTTGTGTAAATCATTCAAAATATGATCTCTTTTCAATATCCTTAAGGCCGATGAGAAAAATATGCCTAATACCTTTTACTTGTCATGTTTTCCTGAATTAAGCGTGATCCCATCATCTCAGTGTATTACATGCAATGCATTGGGGGAATGAATGTCTTCATTTTAGCTATTAATCCCACTTACCTATCCACTTCTAATTAAGGTTCTTACCCTTTTGGCTTCAACCAGACTGTGTTCAGCCCAAAATATAAGCGGGATGGGCCGAATTCAGGCTTAGATTTTAGGCTCCAAGTAATATTTAGGCTGGGTTTGGGCAGACTCATTTTAGCCTGATGTCCAGCCCAGCCCGATCGGAAGTAGAATATATAGCAAAAGCCCAGCCCAAATTATGTTAAATATTAGTCGTTGGATTAATCATAGTCCAACAACAACCAAAAACCCTAATCTCAGTAAAAGATGCTTAACTTCTTGCTGTTTTCCCAAATCTCTCTCTCTCTCTCTCTCCCGTATGTGTTTGTTTCTTGCTGAGGTCAAGGAGGAAGTTGGGATGTTAAGGTGGTTTATAAGGTCGAGGTATTTGGTTATTAACTAGATCTTGTTTTGGTTCTCTTTTTTCCTCCATTAATGATACTTGGTGGGAAGACTGAAGGGGGGATATACAAAATAGTACAGGCGCTGCTTAGATTAGAGTTGCTGTGAGAGGGTGGCTTTCTTTCAGGTTTTATTTATTTACTGTATATACCACGTAGTTACCGTTATAAGAGTTCGAAGAGAAGGTGAGGCTGGTGACGTGCTTGTTTTTGTGGGGACTGTTCTTATTTTAGTGTTTAATTGATTTTTCTTGTACTATTTTTTTTTTTTTTTTTACTTTGAATGATCACGCTATGGCAATGAAGAATAGAGGAGATCAAATGGCTATGGCTATCCTGGGCTGTTAACTTAGGGTAGCCTGAATTCAGCCTGAAGCCCATTTTAATAAGATGGGCTGAGCTCAGGCTGAGTGTTTCGGGCTCAGGCCAAGTTTGAGCACATGCATAGTATTTCGGGCTGGGCATGGGTTGACCTTGGTTCAGCCCAATCCGGTCTGATTAACAGCCTTAGTTAATCCCTAAAATAATTCCTACTTAGCACTTAATATTGGGACTTAAAAGTCAAAAGAATCACATTCATCAAGCATGGGTCTTATATATAGTATAAATAATGTTTATCAGTATATACATCCAATCAAGCAAGGTTGATCCATTGTAAAATTCAACGTACTTTCACTTACTGCTTTGGAAGGTAATGTATAAATTCATATCAGTCTCAGTGTGCTTAATAAATCTCATCCTAGATCATACAATCATTGATTGACCCACTATTACACAAAACTATAGTTTTGTGGATCTAATGTACCTTATTTGGTGTAGATTTTCATAGAGGTCTATGCGGAACTCTGTAGATCCTACTCTACATCTTGAATCATGTATGTTCAAAGAATTCTTAGTGAAATGGGTTGGGTCAAGACCCATTGACCAGAATCCAGTGGGCTAGTGCGATGGCCCCCAAAGTGGGATGACAAAGGCTTGTGGCCCTGCACGGCTCCAGGCTTCACTTGGGCTACGGCCTGGGTACGTGCATTGCGGCATAGTCGCCTGGATTGCAAGGTCATGTGGCCTTGATGGATAGGCTGTGCTAGGCCTGTGTGTTATTCTGCGTGGGTTGGAAATGTGAGACTCTCAAGTGGATCCCATAAGGCTAGTACGTTCTCGTGAATATAAAATTGATTAGGTTTTATTATAGATCAAAACTTTAAAAAATTAGGCCAAAGTGGGGCTCCAGCAACTTGGAAACCCCTGTAAAACATGCAAACAAATTTGTGATGATAATGGACTTTTTAGATGAATTCCATATACGTTAATTTTAAAACAAAAGCACATCAATTAAGACCAAAATTGGCAAGTTACAATACAGTCATTGTTAGGTTTTAGAGTTGAAAATCTTGGCTGAAGGAGGGACACAACCAGGTTTAATGGAGGATCTTCCAATGGATGCAAAACAATGGAAGTCATCTATAAAAGTTGGTCAAACATTTATTACCATGATAAAAATAATAGAAAAAAAATTATTCTCCAATTTTCATTTTTTTAGCAATTTCAAATACTCTCAATGTTCCTCCAAAATCAACTGCACCATTGTTCAACATTTTAGGACACAATTAATTGTTCCTAAAATATTAAACTTTTATGTTACAAATAATAGAGAAGTCCCAAGAAACCAATCACCAATTTGGATTGCTTGAGGATAGTATTTCTTGGAGAGAGAGAGAGAGAGAGAGAGAGAGAGAGAGAGAGAGAGAGAGAGAGAGAGAGAGAGAGATTAATTATACTGCAAAAGAATACAACCCATGATTAATTCTCATGATTCACAATCATCAAAATATTATTCATTATTTCTATAAACATGTCATTTCATTCATAAAGCATGCATGGTCCATAATCATCACCCATTAGAGAAAAATAGCTTAGATTTGATTCAATGCTTTCTTCTTTAGTCATTCAAAAGTTTCACCATCAAACCAACACCCTAATTGGTCAGTGACGGTTGTTACACATGATTAAAATTTGAAAGAAAGTATTTCCAAGTATTGCATCACTTTGAATTTTGGTCCACTCAAAATATATGTCCTCACTTTGAATTGCATAAGTTAAAATTTCTATTTTGAAATGATCATATTGCATCAATTATCGGAGATTTCTAAATATAAAATAAGATGGAAAAAAATTATGAAAATACCTTTGCGGTCAAAATGCCCATTCTCCAATTAATCCTTGGGATCCAAACATAGACTAAATCTAAAGGCCATCATTATTAAAAGTCTCAAGTCTATTTATAAACCTAAAAATACTCGAGGAATGAAAAGAGGTGCGTGAGATTCAGTATGCATTATCCTAATGTGATTGGACTAGGAGTGTTATTCTTGATTAAACATTTTTTATGCTGTTAAATGTAAAATTAATTTTCTATACCTACACAAATTATCATTATGTCCACCAACACATTGTAATTGAATCCCTAAAGAATATAGAATTGTAAATGATGCATTTTCTTACAGTAAATCACAAAACAATCCTCTACCAAACAATATTCCATATAAGCCAATGGGAATGGATGGTTATCACTGTCTAGTCCCTGGTTCAGGTATCATTAAGTACTGTATCAAGGATTCTCATATATTTATTAGACTCCTCAAAACGATTTTGAAGATCTCTTTTATATCCAATATAATTACACTATATGTCAAATTATAAAAACATTTGATAAAACTATTTTACAAAATTAATATTGGTTGGATTTCTTGTTAATCATCCACACTATCCACATGCCACATGTGCAACACTACATGCTCATATATAGTCAATGATAAGGCGTCATTGTTTGGAAGTATAATTGTGGTGTAGGAACCTAGATTTGGAGTTCGTATGCAACAAAATAGACAAAAGAAAACAACAAAAACAACAATCACACAAGAACAAGAGACAATTTGCATGGTTCGGCTTGAAGTCTACATCCACGGGCGAAAACGGCGAAAAATCATTATGATTGAAACAAAGATTACAATGAAGAGTGCAGTGGCACAAAATCCAATAAACCTAAATATAAACCCTCAAAATCCTATTCTCCACAAGTCGGGTCAGACCCCAAATCAGGTCAAGAATATGGGTCCATAAACTGGTCAGATTGGGTTTTTCTCTGGATCGTCTTTTAGGTTATATCTCCGGTTGAATTCTAGACACTTACCAAAAAAATTATACAATAACATATGAGAAAATGTACTTATTTTACAATTAAAGATAATTTGTATCCTATGTAATGAATTGCCATTTATACTAACAATGATCATTCTATAGAGAGTTCACTAGCTAGTTGAATATGGTTATATAACTTCTTCTTTTTTGTGGGGAACCACATAACTCCTCAAATAACTAAGTTATAATCACTCTTTTTTTTTTGGTAATTAAATCTTTATAGATTAAACTAGACCTACATTTAATGGATGGAGGTCATTTTTTAGAGCGCTCTCCAGTTGTGGACATCGGGGCCCACTTCGGCTCGCGTTGTCGCCAACCCCCTTTGCGCAAGGGTTGAGCTTTGCTTAGAGTCACTACAAACTACGGGTTTAGCCGACAGAGTTGGACGTTGGTTCTCTCGGAAGAGAAGAAGTCTAGACCCAGGCGTCTAGGGTTTAACTCCTAACACTGGTCTATGTTCTTAAGATTAAGGGTAAGTTGTTTGGTTGCATTTGAGGAAGGTGTTAGGCACCCAAAATACTTCCCTTTTTAAGGCAACTTCTCCCATTCATACAAGTTTTAGTTTTATGCCAATGTCCATGTTTTGTAAATATTGAGTTGAGAGTTTGTTGGATTTTCCTCAGACTTAACCCATGATTTTACCCTCAACGCCTGAATTTAATTTAGGGTGAAAATCAGGCATTGACTTCTAAAAAATCCAAAAACTATCATTTATTTTGTCCTATTCTAATTGCAGCAGACCCCTCGTGGGTTAGGTCTTTAGAGGGATGGTGGATTCCTCTAAATTTTTCACTGGTTGATTCTTTAGGGTTAGGTGTTAACCCTAACAAAAATGAGAGAAAGGGGGATAAGTTATATATATATATATATTTTTTCTATCTTACAGGCTTAACGCTTGTTTTTTATCTCAACGCCTGATTTTCTAAAGCCTGAAATTTAATTCAAGGTAAAATTTAGGCATTGGGGAGGCTGATTAGATTAGCATATTTGTGTTGTCTTTTGGGTTGGTTTGGTAGGTCCCAGTGCTGTGGGACTCATGGTTTAGGTTGAGAGAAGTTTCCTAGGGTTGCACTGTGTAACCCTAGGAATCCTAGCTTCAGGCCGAGTGGAGATATGATCTCCCAAAGTAGGTCACTTGGTCATCTGTTACAGGCCTAAAGTTTGTTTTTTGGTCTGACGCTTGAATATTCAACTTAGGTTTTTGGGCCACAAAAGTGGGGCACAGAGGGGTAGGATTTCTTTTGGGTCCATGCACTAACCCTAGGGTGAACACACATTTAGTTATATTTTGGAAAAAATGATTTTTAAACCCAGGTTTAACGAGTGAAATTCACTCCAATGCCTGAAATTAAATTCAGCCGTTGGGATAGAAATAAGGGCCCATAGAGGTGCACATGCACAAGATTGAACTTCATAGGCTATTTTTGCCATATGACAGAAATAAGGGCCCTGATGCCTGTTTATTCAATGCCTGATTTTTAATTTCTTAAAAATCAGACATTAGTTACTAAGAGAAAATCTAGTAGCTAGATTTCTTGATTTTGGAACCCTTAGGGTTTTGAAAAATTACGAAATTAAGCATGCTAGTAGGAAATATATATATATGAACATCATATAAAAATTTGAGCTTTAGATCATGCATAGAAAATTCAAACTAAAATCACCAAATATTCACTAAATTAGGTCTCAAAAGACCTGATTTTTGGGATGTGTTTAGGGGGCCATTTCGAGGCCTTCGACAGCTCCTAAAATCATGAAATTAAATATAGTATCTAGCATGTATTGTCTAGTCTAACATAGTCAAATTTGGGCTCAAGCAGCCCTCTACAAAATTCATAAAAATTTGTCATCAAAATAGGTAAAAAATAGAAGTAGAGGCTGTTGAGCCTCTACTGTGTAACCTAAATTTTAGCAGAGCTTAGACATGAATTGGACAACATAACAGCATACTAGATTGACATAAGATCATAGGGGGGAGCAACTAGATCAAAGTTGAGGCTTACCTTGGGTCCAAAGTAGCCTAGGGTTTGCAAGTCCTTCCTTTTTCTGCTTCTCCTTCCTCTTTTGCCTTAGAATTTTTAGGGTTTTTTTACTAACCATGGGCTGTACGAATTTGGGGCTATTTATATCCCCAAATTGTTGTGGTGGAGTGTTGAGATTTATCTTAGGGTTTGCTAAGTGGAGGGCTAGGATGATTTCTATCTTAAAATAGGTGGAGGGCTAGGATTCAATTAGATTGGGTGGCCAAGATGTGTTTGGGCTAAGGGGCATGGATTGATGACTTGGCTAGATGAAGGGGTAGGGTTGATTTGTGTTTGTTGAGTGGAGGGTGAGGATGAGAGGAGGCTAATGGGCATGGATCAATGACATAGCAAAGGGGGCATGGGAGATGCCTTTTGGTGATATTCCATTGGTTACAATATTAAAGGGGAGGGCATGAGATGCTAATCGGGGGGATGTGAAAGGCTCTCTAGGGATTTGAAATTCAAGGTTCGGATCCAAGGGAAGAGGGTGGAAGACCAAATGGGAAGATGCTAATCCAAGGGTTATCAAAAATGGCATAGGCCAATCCAAGGGATGTGAATTGGTGCTTGATGAGAGGTTTGAAGCCTAGGTTGGCTTTGTATGACACTTTGATGGCTTTGATGGGGTTCTTTCTTCCTTAAGAATGTTTGCCTAGGCCTTTGTTCGGATCAAACTTCATTTTGGCCATCATATTGAACTTAGGCGAAAGTATTTCAACCTTCCTCTTCAGCTCCACTGCCTCTTTCTTTGTGTGCACGACCACAAATTGGTACGAAGTGAAAGTGTTTGGAGCTTGTAAGTTATGTACTCCTAGTATCTTCTGTCCTATCATTGTAATGACATCTGTATCTGTTGGCACTGTAATGACTTCATCATTGATGATAAACTTGACTTTCTAGTAAAGAGTGGATGAGACGAAGCCTGCCTGATGGATCCATGGTCTTCCCAACAACATTGTGAAGGAGGATGGTATGCTCAATATCTGAAATTGAACTTGGAACATTCTCCCTTCTATCATTAGGGAAATGAACACTTCTCCTTGGCCGCGACTGACCGATTTGTCAAAGGCCCTTATGTCATAGGGGTTGGGTTTCACACAGTCTGAGAGAACTCCCAATGTATCCAATGTGTCTTTTGTGCAAATGTTCAATGCGGATCCATTGTCTACTAGAATGAGGGGAATACACATATTTGAGTGGCGTGCCGTGATGTAAATGGCTCTGTTGTACATAGTGTCACCTTCGGGGATCTCATCCTCTGAGAATCTGATGACTCATGGTGTCGATACACTGGCCACCATATTTTCCAATCTATACGGTGTGATTGAGGCGTCCATAAAAGTCTTTCTGAATATACTCAAGAATCTTTCTCTGTGCTGCTTTGATGTTAGCAAAAGGCCTAAGATAGAGATTTGTGTTGGTGTCTTGGACAACTGCTCAATTAAAAATGGGTGAGACTTCTAAATAGCTGCTTCGAAGATCTCATTGTCTTCTTTTCTTCTGCCTCTCTGGTTTGTTTATGTACCTCTATCTCCACTTTTTCTTATTCTTCTATCATCTTTTCTTTCCCTTTACCCTCGAGATACAGATAAGAGGCTGGTTTGGAAACTCTGCTTGACTGGGTGATGAAGGCTGTGAACTCTTCCAGCTCATCTTTTTTCAGTTCTGGATCTGCTACTTCCCCGACTAGATAGCCTAGGGGGACTTGATTCAACAAGTATTGAATTTTAGTAGGTGGGGGAATGTTGATGACTTGGTAAGGAGATGAAAGGTTAGTGAGTTGGGCATATAGTGATGGAGGTGGGATGATATGGGGAGATGAAAATGGGTCACGAGTTTCCAAACCTTCCCCGTACATGTTTTCATTAGGGGGAAGAACTGTTACTGGGTTATCTGGGGCTGTATCCCACATGTGAGTGAGCAGGTGCTCATGTTCAGGAGGGGGAATGGGCTCCAGGAAGTACTCATTTATGGCTGACACTTGATTGGTATCGGGTAGGAAAATAAATTTCTTAGGTTCTGAGATCTTGGTGATGTAGTTAGAGGAATTGAATTGAGTGTTGGTGATATCGATCATATTGACCCCTTTGGTGGTTGGTGGTCGGGGAGTGGATTTTGGATGATGTTTGAATTTGATGGAGGATTGGTGGATGTAGGATCAAATGATACCTTACCTTCATTGATCAGGTCTTGAATGTCATGTTTCAAATGGAAATATCTGTCAATGGTATTTACAGTGTTCTGCCTAGTTGTAGCGGTAGGGTAAAGGATATGGTAGAGGTCTCAGATCAATTAGTTACAATAACTTCTTCTTGATGAGGTACTCCATGATGTACTTGTAAGAGTAGGGCAATGGGGGTGAATTTTCTCTTTTTCTTTTCTTCTCTGGGGGCACCCGGGTATCTAGGTTGATAAAACTATTGTGTTTAAGGAGGAATGATATTCATAGCTACAGGGTAGTTCAGAGTTGGCTATGGTGGAGGCAGAACATGACCGTTGGTTTGATTGGGCCGATGAACTTCGATGGTTTGAACAAAATTTGCTTATGGCTAGGTAACAGATGCCTTCTTTGGCACGGTTTTGGAGGAACTAGCAAGGGCGAGTGATGTGTCTTGTACCAAACCTGCCTTGATTGCTAATGCGACCTTTGTTGCTTTGTTGATCACTTCAACGAAGTTGCTCTATGACGCAGTCAAGAGCATCAGTTGGTAGGTAGGACCCAACGTCCTCATGAAAGTTGATATCATGTCCTCCTCAGACATAGGGTGTTTCAGGTTAGAGGTCTTCAATCTCCACCTGTAGGCAAAATCCTTGATACTTTCTCCTAAGGTAGGCCTCATTCCTTCAATCTCTTCTCGGGTTAGGAGCATCTCAAGGTTAAACCTATAATGGTTGAGGAATGACCATGTAAGGGCCCTCCATATACTGATATTTCTTTTCTCTTAGCTTGCTAGCCATTTCCTTGCATTCTTTTCTAAGCTCTGGCTAAATATCTAGACCAAGATCTGCTCATCATGTCCCCATTGGAACATAGCATTGAAATACATACAGAGATGCATCCTGGGGTAGGTGGTACTATTATACTTCTCAACATTTGACATTTGAAAGTTTGGTGGTAACACACCTCGAGGGTGGATGCAAAGATCCTCGAAGTCCATGGAGATGGGGAATTACCCCCCTTTCATCAATTCTAACTCTGCTACAAGCTTAGCAATCTATGCACTGGTCTCATCCTTTGGAGGAGCAAGACTCTTTTTCCCTTTTCTGCTTGACGTTGAAGGGCCATACTGCTCTTCTAGGTCAAAGGCGGCTCGGTGCTCTGGTTGCATGTATGTAGTTGTGGCTCGGAGTGGGGCTGTGACATAGGTGGGACCTTGCGTGTATGACTGAACATGTTGTAAAGTCTACTCAATAGTACTAGGGGGTGGTGGCTCAGATACTGTATTCTGGCCGTGAGGCCTCTTGCTTCATTAGATATTCGAATATTAGCTTCTTGAACTCAGTAAGGGTGGGAATTCGAGGCTGTTCATTAGTGTTGGGTTGGCTAAGGGGTGGTGAAGAGGTTTGGGGTGATGAAGAAGATTGACTAAACTTGGGGGGCGGATGTCCAACCATGCCGGGACATGAAGTCCCCCATTAATCTTTTCACTTTTGACTTGAATCCATCTGAGAGGGTATTTTCAGGATTGGTCCTAACAGGAGGTGGATTTCCTGTAGATACCTCTGGGAGGGTAAGTGGTGTAATACTTGCTGCAAGCGGAGGTGTTGACTCGTCGGCCATAGCTTTGCTACGTTGTGCCTTCTTTTGCTTCTGCAGTCGAGTCTTTAGGGGA
>JAOXJP010271334.1:0-20148 GCA_025762735.1 Platanus orientalis | reverse complement strand
GTTTTTCATGTTTTTATGATTCTAATATTTATGTTTTTTTATTTTTGGGTTATAAAATCTATAAGTTTCCCATGTTTTCTTCATATATGAGCATGTTTTTAAACTAAGAAATATTGCTACATTTAGCTATGTTTTTGGATTGTGTTAAGAGATCATAAGTGTTTCTCTAAGTTTTGTTTAAAGATTACTAGGCATATACAATTTTCTGCAAGCATAAACATTCTCTTGATTAACCATAATTTTAAGGAGGAAATATTCTTAGTTTGTGTTAGATTGGGTCAATCAATTTCATGATTTGTTTTATGATTCAATTATGAGTTTAATATGAGTTTTCTGAAAATAAGATTATAAGTTTAAAACATAAAAGGAGTTTTTGAAAAACTGAGTCTAATTATAAGAGAATCGTGCATCAATGCATATGATGTTTAGTTTTGAAATATGACATGTTTAGTTATATAAGTTTTTGTTTGAAACCTTCATTAGCTTAAGTTTATGTATAGACTTCTGATAAGTTAGAAAATATGTCAAATTTTGATATATTTCAATGTATGGGGTTATTGTTTTGATTAGAACAAGGTATGTGATTGTTTTGTTATTGGATCTAAGTTTTGATAAGAAATTCAGTCTGGAGAATCCTTGTGATTTGTATTTCAAAGATCCGTATGATATTGTATGATTCATGTGATTTATTTATGATTAATGTTTAGAGATATTTATGGTTAATGATTTAGATACCCTAATGGTTGTATTTGAAAAAGTTAGTGATTATGTGATTTGGAGATCCCTTGTGGTTTATTATTTCGGAGATTCATTGTGGTTTATTATTTTGGAGACCTATTGTGGTTTATTAT
The DNA here is from genome assembly GCA_025762735.1 of Platanus orientalis. NCBI lineage: Eukaryota > Viridiplantae > Streptophyta > Magnoliopsida > Proteales > Platanaceae > Platanus > Platanus orientalis. The sequence goes on along the minus strand of JAOXJP010271334.1, from coordinate 19,297 downwards.
TTTGAAAACCCCTTGTGATTTATTTCGGAGACCCATTACGGTTTATTAATTCAGAGACCCATTTTGGTTTATTATTTTGGAGAGCCTTTGTGGTTTATTGTTTTGGAGATCCCTCGTGGATTACATGTTGAAAGATCCCTTGTGGGTTATATGTTCAGAGACCTTAGTGGTTAGAGAATGTATAATGATTAGAAGACCTACTCATGGGTTTTGTATGTGAAACTATTCAGAGACTTACTCACAGGTTTTGTATGTGAGACTATTACTATTCGGAGACCTACTCGTGGGTTTTGTATGTGAGAATTCGGAGACCTTATGTGGCAAAAGTTCAATAACTCAATAGTGTTTCTATTTTAAGAAGTAAATTAAAGACTTTAAATGAATTGATATGAGAAATCTTAGATGATTATATTTGGAAACTATTAGATGGTTATGATTAAATGAACATTGGTGTGTTGGAGATCCTAGGAGGATTACATGTGAAAGGAGTGTCAGAACTTCAAAAGTTTCATAAGTATTACAAAAAATATATGTTCTTTATAAGAAAACAACATATAAACAATATACATAAATAAAGTTTGGTGTGAATAAGATAGATATTTGTGTGATAAGCATAAGTTTAAAGTTTTGTTTTGTATGAGTAAAGCATAAGATACACATAAAGATATGTAGATTAGGTTTTAGGTTTTAAGGTCTTGGCAAAGGAAAGTTTAGAAATTGTATAAAGAGTTTTTAGCATGTTTTAGAAAATCTCAGTTCAATTATAATTTCATCAAATTGTGTTTATACTTTTGAAAATATTTGTGCTAAGTCTTGAGCCATGTTCTGTTATATCTTTTATGTTATTACCTGTAACACCCAGCATTCCACTTAAAGGGTAAAAATATAATTTAATACATATAAGGGTAAAATTGTAATTTCATATATTTAAACAAACTATAGAATGGTTTAAGAACTCTTTGGACCAAGTTGGAAGTGTTGAACCCAAGTTGGACTCGAAATTTGTCAGGTTCCAAAGTTTTCTCAAATGCGTATTTGGGATAATTTAACGAGTGAAACTATATAAATCCAAATATGAATTAGCTTGTAAAACATATATCATTAGAAAGATCTATGAGTCTACTTTCCAATGAATCAAACAGTGTGCAATTATGAGTTTTCTAGAACAAGTTGTGACAATTCTCCCATAAAGCGTCGATGCTAATAGATTCACTGATTTAGGGTAACTTCATAGGCACTCATGTACTAATCCCGAAAGAATTAGATTACAAACCATACACCATTGAAAATTTCTATGAGTCTAATTCTCAACTCTTTCAGTGGTTTATAAATACGAGTTTCCTAGAGGAAGTTATGGCTGTCTTTGTAAAAGGCATCAAAACTAAGAAAAAATGAGATTTTTTTTGGATGATTCGTATGAATGATCGGTAATCTAGAAGCCATGATCAATCATAGTGAACATCCACAAAGAAAATACTTTGTCTGATTGGTCTTTAATGATCATTGGGCATCTATGATCGGTCATGGAAGGGAAAATGCTAAAAATGTGAAATTTTATTATTTTTGTCAAATTTCTTGCTCCAAAACATGTCTAACACGTGTGGAAAAATCTAAAATCATAGAATTACCTTAGATGATGAAATGTATATTCAATTTATACCTCATTTAAATCTAAAACCAAAGAATGAAAAAAATGTGAGAAAAAAGAAGAATTTGGGAGAATATAGAAAGTAGAACTCCTAATTTAGTAAGTTCTTGTTCATTCATGATGGATTAAGATATGATTTGGGAAATTCAATGAAAACACATGGCTCTTATGATGAATGGTCTTATTTATTACAGAGATCTCAGGTTTGGAAAAGGATTTTAGAAAATCTAGATAGTTAAAGCAAGAGGAATCAAGAATCAAGTGAGTGTTCATATATGATGTGCTACTCCCTTTGTTCTTCTACTATTTTCTTCATGGTTATTCTTCGATCTAGTTGGTATTTTCATTTCTCTAATATTTTATTGTTACGTTTATGAGTTTGGCAAGTTTTCATCACTTGATTTATAGGTTTATGAGATCCTAAGTGAGTGTTTGTACATGATGTGTTACTTTCTTTGTTCTCCTACTACTTTCTTCTTGGTTAATCTTTAATTTGGTTGGTATTTTAGTTTCTCTATCACTCGATTGTTAAGTCTTTTAAGTTTGGCAAGTTTACATCATTTGATCACTAGATCTATGAGATTTTTGTGAGTTTTCATACATGATGTGCTATTCCTTTGACTTCTTATCCTTTTTTTCATTATGATTCTTCAATCTTGGGTGGGTTCTTAGTTTTCCATGAATTGCTTGTTAAATCTATGAAGTTTTGGTGAATTCACTCTACTTGACCTTAAATCTATGAGGTTTTAGTGAGTTTTCCAGTTAATTACTCTACTCTTTTTGTTTTTCTACACTTTCTTCTATTTTTGGTTGCCATTTTGGGTGAGACAATAATTTTGCTTTACTTCTTGCTAGATCTGTGTGAGTTTGGTGATTTCACTTGCTCCATAGAGTGATTTCCTCCATTGTGCCTTGGTATAATTCTTGTTTACATAAAATTCTAGATTCTATGTGTGTGTGGTTAAATCTATTCCAATTTGAGCATGTTATAGTTAAGATTTAATCATTCTAATTTGCTATCATCATAAATTCATTGAAATCCTAAGTTTCTCTCTATGATTAAATGTAAGAAGGTTGGATCTTTGCGGAATTTAAAGGGAAAAATGATTTATATTTCATAAGCTTGATGTTTGCCTTGATTTTCCCATATTTGATATTTTTATTTATTTTATCAATTAATTGGTAATCTTTACATGATTTAATTGGCTCTAAGATTTGTTGTTTATTCTATTTCATATGTTGGTTAGTTATTGATGCTATTATCATGCTTCCCACTTGATTATATCCACTTAGACTTAATCCGATGAGCTTCATATTAGCACCATTATATTTGCATGAATTGTTTCAAACTCTTACCATATTGTTGGTTTTGGAAAGTTAGAAGAGGAATCCAAATACTTGGTTTTGGTGTGAGTATGAGAAATTACTTTCCATTTGGTTTTAAGCATGGACATTTCATGGTCTCACATATGTGTTTTTACTACATAGACATCTCTTGCATTGTATCCTTACATAGCTATATACTGCTCGATATATGCATGGATTTTAAAGCATCGTTTCGAATTCGAGGATTTTGTTTTAGACCCAGTCACTGGGATTCATTAATAAGTGAAGACGACGCTATTTACCAACCAACCCTTGATACTCTGGGGGATTTTTGCGGGTTAACCCTTGATGTCCTAGGGGACTTTTGTGGACTATAATGGTCTTAGGACCCATTTCAGGCACCCAATCACTAGGTCACATTACTAGATGAAGACAACACTAGTTGTTCATCAACCCTTGATGCCTTTGGGGATTTTTACAAACAATATTTGTCTTATGACCCATTTTAGGTACCCAATCATCGGGTAACATTAATAGCTAAAAACAATACTAGTTTCCTACCAACCCTTGATGCCCTAGGGGATTTTTGTGGGCTATCCTTGATGCCTTAGGGGATTTTTACAGGCTAACCCTTAATGCTCTGGGGGATTTTTATGGGTCTATGTTGGTCTTACAACCCATTTCAGGTACCCAATCGCTGAGTCACATTTAAAGGTGAAGACGACACTAGTTTTCCACCAACCCTTGATGCCCTAGAGGATTTTTATAGGCTATATTGGTCTTATGACCCATTTCAAGTACCCAATCACCAGATCACATCAATAGGTGAAGACAACACTAGATGCCCACCAGTTTTGTATGAGATTTTAGTTTTGTCGGAGACCCTACATGGGTTATTTGAGATTTAATTTTGTTGGAAACCCTGCATGGGTCATATGATTTTAGATTTGTCAGAGTCCCTATGTGAGTTAATCCATTGGATTTAACACTAGACATTTTAACTAGATTTTCTTCAAGAATCCTACATGGGTTGAGTTGATTTGTTCCTAGGTGTGTTTTGTTAAAAACCCTTCACGGGTTATATGAGTTTGAGAGCTGCATTGAGTTTTCAAGAGCACACATCTGGTTTTAATACCTATTAGCCAAGGCAGCATACTTAAGAGGTGTTAAGGCCTACTTATGTATAAGTATTTTGTAGTAAGCATTTGCATTTGCATTACATATTAAATGTTTCTTATAAGCTAAACTTTACATGTTTCAGCTATGGACTTCTGTTGACTTGGCTTTATTACTTCTGGTACTTTTAACTAGTTTGATTTATATATGTTATGCATGTTCCAATTTGGTATTTAGTCATATTCATTCACATTCTATTTACTCTATGGAAAATTGTGTATGTTCTCTGATAGGCTTTATATCTTACCCGTGTTTTTAACACCATTTCAAAATAAGGCTCGTAGTCATATACTCCTTGCATGTCTCAGTCTACGGTGATGCTTTCATGGATGACTGAGTTTAGTTGATTTCTTATATTTGTTATTTCTAGCACATCATGTACTTAAACAGGGATTTGTATTGACTACCTTTTAGAAGACTTGATATCTCTATTGTGGAGTTTGGGGATTATGGTGAACCCTTATGGATGGATTATACGGGAATTATTTTGTTGAGTATATATAGACATTTTGTGGATCAATCAGTGAGTTTATTTTTGCTACTCAGTTTAGCATGATATATTTGAGTTTATTCCATTGAAATTGAGAACAGCTAGAATATATTGCTATTAAGACTCTGCTACAATGATTATTATTAGTTAAGAATGTTTAATGTGGATGGTCAACTTATGTAAAGAATAAAGGAAGAAAACAAGAAAAAATTATGAGAAAAATTAAGAAGGAAAGGAAGAACCCTTAATGTTACACTCTAGAATTCGTGACATCACATGTATTTATATTTAGAGACTCTGATTTTGTGTGCGGATTTTGGAGCGTGACATTACCTGTGAGCCGTACTCAAACTTCCACTGTGGAGATGATGATGACATGATGAGACATAAATGCTTATTACAAGATTTATTTGTTATTCAGATTCAGACATTTGATGTTGGTTTAGTTATTTGTTATTTTTCAGTTTTATGTTATGGACACATATTATGAAATGTTATATTTATGAGGTAGTAAGAGATTTGATTCAGATTTAGTTTTTAAAAGTTTACGTGAAAGGATTTTGTTATCAATGGTTAGATTCCTTCCACTATGGTGTTAACAATTTAGAAGTTAAATTCCACTACACGTGGTGATGATTTTGAGTTAGAAGTTCATACTCCACTTTGTATATGGATGAAAATGAATGATCTAAGTGAATGCAATATTAAATAAGAAGGAAAAGAAAAAAATGGTAAAAAAAAGAATTTATTTTAAGGACCCTTATATTATTCTGTTGTGAAAGATCCTAAGTAAGAGAAAGTTAAGAAGAGTGTTAAGATATTAACACCTTAGATTTCGAGGGGTTACAATATATATGAATAGGTCAATCTAAATCTAATATCCACTCATCAAGTAATCATGAGAAAAAAGTGTTCATACATTTGGAGATTGTGAAAACGTTTCCAATGTATTCCCCTTATTCCTCTACCACTGTTGTACTGGGACTATTACTATTCTTCTTGTTAGCACATTTATGACAATCCTTCTTAATGTGACCATATTCTTTGCAATGGAAAACATAGCACCTTGTTCTTTCCTATGAACTTAGACTTGAACATGTTATTCCTAAACCCTTCACAAATGAACTTCCCTTGCAATTCTTCTCTCGACCAACTAACCCAAAATCTTGACCTCCTTTAAGATTTGGTTTCCTCTCAATATCATTAAATATGAGCGATGTTGTGATATCCCCCAATCCTATTGTATTTTTCCTAAACAATTATATTGTCACCAAATTGTCATAAGAATCATAAGGCAAGGTAAGAATTAGTAGTGCCTTGGCTTCTTCCTTCACCTTGATATTAACTTTGTGCAGTTGATATAAGAGCTAGTTGAACACATTTAAGTGTTTTAACAAATTCGCAGCATCTTCCATCTTTAATTATATAGTTATTGTTTCAAATATAACTTATTGGTGAGTCTCTTTCCCAAAATTTCTTCCATAAATTGGTGTTGAATCCTTTTTTCATAATGCTAAACAAAGCATTTTCTACAAGACAAAGACGAATTATGCTAATTGTCCTTATCTCTTTATCTTGCCAATCATCATCCTCCATCTCTTTGGAGTTGCGTTCTTTCCCTACAGTGCATTGTACAAGCTTGTTGTACTAATAAATCATTCACACATTTTTGTAAAGAGTGAAATTACCTTCTCCATCATTTTTTTTTCAAAAAGAGTTGATCAATGGAAACATATATTGCCATTGTGAATCAACAATTTTTTTTACAAAGCAACCTAATTAAATAAAGAAATTATTTTACTCACAAGTTTCTTTCTCTTCCTCCCAACATGAACCAAAAGCTCTGACACCGATTGTTGGCATAGTAGAAACAACCCCAATATTCCATGTGCTGAGTTACGAATCTAAACCAACCACTATCTATGCAATAAAGAATACCACATCATAAACGAAATCAAAAACCACACATGAAACAAGGATTTTTACGTGGTTTAGCTCTTTGTCCTACGTCCTTGATGTTGTATGTTCTTCACTATAAACAACATAAGTACAAGTTACAATAGAACATATTCTCCTTTTTTTATCATCTCAAACCCAATACCCAAGAAAACCCACTAACCTTTTATGTCTGTAACTCTCCCTCTAAACAATGAAGAACACCATTTTCACCTTTTCTCACAACCTAGACAAGTCCCTATTTTATTACCTTGAAGAAACCATCCAAAGAGAACCCTACAGAAGAAAAGTCAAAAGAAGGGACTACCTTTTTTTCTCCTTTAAGAAACTCTCTTATATAGAGAGTCTCACATACCAACTCCTCCTAGAAGGAAAATGACTGCTAATTAGAAACCACTTTTTCACAAAAAAAAAAAGAATTCACTTCTAATTAATATTTAATCTCATCCATTGGATTTCTCACGAATCCTACGGTTGAGAAAAGAAACAAGCACAACACCTAGAATCCCTTTCACAACTCAACTAAAGACACTCCTAATTTTTGTTAAACTTTAACTTAAGAACTCAAAACATGTTATCTTTTTCTGAAAGCTTAGGTTTTATCTTTCCATTCACAACTTTTAAAATACTAATTTTTGTATTATCAAACCACATGAATTGCTATGTAATTCCAAAGATAAATCAAGAAGAAAAAAGCCATAAAACACATCACCAAGTTCTTTTTCATGCATTTCTTTTCAATGAGGGACATAGCAATGATGAACTTTGATATAGAGTTATTTATATGTAATGCCCCCGAACCCAGACTCAGATAGGATTCTTATGCACCCTAGATTTGAATTGTTACATTTATTCGATCCAAAGTGTCCATAATCCAACAATCATAAGTTCTCATATAATATTATAGTCGATTTCCTTTCATCACAATGTTCATTATCTTATTAACCACATTCTAAGTTCAAAAATAGTGGAAGCATTTTAATATTCGATAGACCACAATAGTTCAATATACAACAATGGATAATTCACATAAATACATGTCAATAGAGGTGCAATGGAAAAGATACCATAAATCTCCAAAGTATGAAACTGTACTAAAACATCTGAATTAAACTATATAAGAGGGGGTTTCCTCCACCCGAAACATAAACTAAAGGGAAAATACATAGTCTCTCAAAGTGTAATCATAAATCTAAACATAATGATCTAAAGACTGCACAAGACTCAAACTACTAAGATGATATAATGCCCTTGATAATAAGCTTTGTAGGCATATCTTGTGGACAATGTTAGACTGAAAAACATAACGACTGGGTTTGTCTTAACCTGTAAGCAATCAAACTAACTATAGATAATATGAGGCAAGTGACATAAGTCCAAGTACTAACATATCTAAAAGTTGATACAGAACTAAACAGAGTTAAAACAACAATACTATCATGCTAGTACGAAACTAAATGATAAACAAATATCAAACTAAAGTCAAAGGTCCAATATAAAGCACAATCAATGTTAGAATCTATGAGTGATAGCCAGTATCCACAAAACACAATCAAATTGAAGGGTCTAATACAAAGTCCTAAATAAAAATAAGGAATATTGACATCACTATACAAAAATCAAATGGAAAGTACAATGAAAAAATCATAGTTCAAAATAAAGAGATTCACTACAGAAGTCAGAGTTCAATACGAAGTTCAATACAAGAATCATATCCAATACAAGGTTCAAAACGGAAGTCATAGTCAATTAGTCCAAAGTCCAATAGTTCAAAATAGTCTGATGTCTAAAGAGTCTGATGTCCAAAGTTCAATAGTCCAAAGAGTCTGATTTCCACATGAAATATCCATATGCTCTAGTCAAACCCCATGAGCAGAGTCCAAATCTCTTGCCAAACCTCAAGAATATAGCTAAATCCCTCAATATTAAACCGCAAATGTAGGGTCCAAATCTTTGTACAATCCCCAAGAGCAAGGCCAAATCCTGTGAAACCAAACATGTCCAAAGCACTTCAACACACTTAGCCCTGTGGGTGGGCCCAAAGAGATTCAATGGTCACACTTTGTCCGGTGACAGAGCCCAAAAGAGTCGAAGTTCGATGAGATTCATACAAATAAATTCAAAGGGGTCACTTGATTTCAATAATTGGAGGAATACTATAGAGCAACCTTAGACATATGATCATCATAATTCCAATAGATCACACTTGTCACTTAGAATTAATCACTTCAACGGTAAATAATAAGATCAAAGATATAAGTTCACTTAGATTCAATGTTTATAAAGCTAATTTCATGATAATTCATTGAGATTTCATATAAAATCGGTGATTCAAAACATATAATGAGATTTGATGGTTCACATGGTTCATATGATCACATAGGAAGCATAGAGTTTAATAAGATCAATAAGTTCAATACAATTTTATAGAAAATTAAAGGTTCAATAACTCTACAATGGATTTAAGTGTAGAGATCTACTGAATAATACTTTTAGTATTTCAGATAAAAGGGCAAAGCAAGATTCCCTACTAAATTGGTCATTAATAGTGTAGATCTTGAAGGATTCACAATTTCTCACAAATTTCCATATGAATCACATAAATACAATCAAATTTAACATAATCTAAAGAGTATAATGAAGGAAATCAGTCCACACAATGACTAAGAACAATAATCTGTTACAAAATAGGTGTTGATCTAAAGATCGAACAAAGTTTAATGGTTTAAAGCATGGATCCACAAAATTTTCAAAATTTTCAAGAAGAAGAAGAACCATACTAAGCATGGTGAGTGAGCACAGTCACTTACAAAGTAAGCTTAAATCTATATATCAAGCATAGTTGAATGTCTTGAGAGGAAGGATTCCCAATAATCTAAAAGAATCCAAAGATGCATCACATAATCTGAAAGCTCCAAGAGAAGAACAACTTGTATTAAGAATAGTAAGCACAATTACTTACGATCTATCCAAATTCTTTGCCTCTTGTCAAATCTCATTTGCTTCACTCTCTTAAATCACCTTCTTCTGCAGGATTAGTGTAGATTCATCATCAAATAAAGGAATCGTATGAAGAAAATCATCTAATTTGGCTAAATCTCCCATGTATGGGCTGCACTTACCAAATTGGGGAAAACCCCATCCTTTCTCCCAAATCTCTCTCTCTCTCCCTTCCTTTCTATGTTTTAAATGACCTTTTAGATCCAAATAAGGTCACAAAGTGGTTATATTTCATTGCAATCAAGATCGCACACATGTGGGGGTCACATTAGAGTGTGTCACATCATTTTCGTATTAGGTTTATTATTTTTTTTTAGATTTTCGAGTCATGACTGATTAGGAGATGTGTGACCGATCACGCCCATGACTGGTCAAAGACGGTCACACTTGTGGCCTATCATGAATTCTTGTGATCGGTCACGAATCTACAGAGGCTCCTAGAATTGAAAACCCGAAAGCTATGACCCATGTTTGTGATCGGTCAGGACTCGTGACAGGTCACACTTGTGATCGATCACACCTGAAGTCTTCAAAAAAAATTTGCACTGACCCTTCGCCGAAAAACGACCATATATTCTTCTAGAAATTTTCAAATTGCGCATTGTTTGAGGTGTATGAAAGTATACTCCTAGATCTTTCTAATGATTCATGGTTTACACTCAAATTCTTTCAGAATTGGTATAGGTTTTCCTATGAAGTCACCCCAATTATGCTCTTAGGACAACCTTAGGACTTGACAAGCTCAAGACTTTTGTTTTCTTCACTTTTAATTCATTCTATTGGGTCCCCAAAAACCCATTGGTCTTTCTAAATACGTTTAAAGACATTTTTATCTTTACACATGTTTGATTACATTTTTTTCCCATCTAATGCATAATGGGGTATTACAATATGTCTTTATTAATCAACAAATCATGTGATTTTATTCCTCAAGATTTAAGGAAAAAATGTTTAATTAACCAATCATTTAAGCACAAGGTCTCACAAAACAATAGTGAAGCTGAGAATCTTGTAATATGATTTTTATCACATCACATTTTTTGTAAGTTTTGAACATTCGTAAGGTTCATTTTCTTTGTTTCCCTTTTATTAGGAGCATCTCAATCATTGTTAATGGTGGCATTTACATCATTTAAGTTCATAGTTTTTTTTTAAGAAAAATTGAATGATAATTAGGATTAGATTCTATAAATGGAAAATCCGTTGTAACAAAATTTATTTATTGATGAAAAAAGAAAAATTAATGGAATTATTAAAACTTTAATTTAAGCAATCAATTACTCCAGTGAAATCCAATGCCTAAAATCACTGAGAATCAATTGGTTGATGATGCATCTAAGGAAATGGATCCTTGTATATCATATGAGTTACTTGAATAAAGATTCCAGTAAATGTATTCCAATACATCATTTTAAATGAATGATTGAAGACATAGATGAAAGCCAATGCATAATGTCATTGATAGTTAATTTATTGAAGAATCCAACAAATGTAACCATGGAATTAGCTAATTGTCATTGATACATCATTGTGAATCAAATTAATGAAGATTCTGGTGAAAGCCAATGCTTAATGTTATTGAAAATTAGTCAATTGAAGTGCCCAATGAATGTACCCTATTATTGATTGAAGATTCTAACAAAATTAACTTATAAAACACTATTTATCAATTGATCAAAGACTCCAATGGAAACTAACACCTAAAATCATGGATGGTCAATTGATTGATGATTCCAACAAACATAATCTAATACAATGCCATAAATTTGTTAAGGATTCTAGTGAATGAACCTTAATACATTGATGTGAATCATATGATAAAAAAATATTGTGAGAATTAACACCTTCTATCCCCATCTGTCAACACCTAATTTTGCCTCAGGGTTCAAAGGATCCTTTAAACCTAGCAGCACCAAATTCTCTAGAAGTAGACCCTTGGAAGTCTTGAAACTTCGGGGTTCAATAGGATCAATATTCACTCTCATTCAGACCTAATTTTAGTCTAGTCAAACCCAACCCAAAATTCAATCATTGTTTAAGTTGAAACCCATTCCAAACCAATTCAAGCCATGTCATTCCAAACAAGTATATTGTTCCAAACCTAATAAAGTGTAATACATGAGCTAGTCATTTTGGGATCCTATAGCTTTGGGCCCCTTCAATTTACCCCATAACAAGGTAATTGTATGTCCATTATTATTTATTTTTCTCCCCTCACTTTCCTATTGTTACTTTTTTTCACTATCTTTAACAATGAGACAATTCACCTTTTAATTGCCATACCCCCTCTACCTAGAGACCAAGAGGTTTAAAGAAGGTAAAGATTGACTAAGGTAGGAGAGGAACCACAGTTAAGTCACTTCCCGTGGACACTAGTCCTTTCACTACTACTACTATAAATAAATTAGATCACAATGATTCTTCCATCATCGTCTCTCATTCCTCTCCCCAAATTTTGCAAAGTGATTCATCAAGACATTTTTCTATACTAGCTGGCTACTTTGAGTTACCTTTCTCCTCTAATTTGTCTTAAGTAGGAATTCCAATTGTTATTATCAAATAAGTCTCCTTCTGGTTTATGACTCTTTGGGATGCCTTCTGATTTTTTATTTTTGATGTTTTTATCACATGTGCCCATGTGTAGCCACAAAGAGTTCCTCCAAGTGGCATACAAACTCCAGGACATGGTTGAGTATAATTTTATGATTTTGAAGCATACTAGGAGTGCTCAAGGAAACTGACAAGTGTAACACCAAATTTAAGGCTGAAACTTCAATCTACAAATCACCCAACTTTTGGTCGCTGGTTTATTATGTATTTGGTGAGGACTTTCACTCCAAATCTTCCTTGGAAGGTATGTTAATTTATGTTTCTGTTGTTATGGTGGCAAACCTTTGCTTAACCCTTGTTTCACAAATTATAGACAAATAAAACATGCATAATTTAAGAAAATAGAAGGAAATCTATAGACTTTTCATTGGTGTGATTTATATATGGATGGAACAATAGCCATCATTACACTTCATGCTTCTTGAAACTAAGTTAACTACAATCATAAACCTACCTAGCCATGGCCATTAGCCCCTAGTTCTTGTGTTCCTTTGATGTTTCTTTTGAATGGTGCAGAGTTTTGAGGACTTGTAACCTCTTGGAGAGGGGATGAACCTTGGGCGTGGTGGCTTGAAAGCTTGGGGGAAGATGGTTGCAAGAGCTTGAGGGTGAGAAGGCTTGAGAAGTTGATGAAAAGTATAACTGAAAAAGTACCCAAAATGGACTCTGAGTTGTTTATTGAATTGTTTCTACTTACTTCTAGAGGAGTTTGTTGAATTGTTTATACTTATCTTCTAGAGGACTCATTGATGTGGCTGCTTGTGTAACCATCGTCCCAACTTGAAGTGAAGTCTATAGCAGATATTGAACTCCTTAACCCCAAAGGAATGCTCTGTTGCTCTTACTTGTTCCCTTGTTTGTAGGATTTGATGAGACATTGGAGTCTTATTGCTGTTAGAATCCTTGTTGGTGTAAGAATGTGCTCTTTAATAGATCTGTAAGAATTGAGAGACTTGTGCATGAGCTGAACCATTCCACTAGTCTTCTCAGTGTTGTCTAAAACCACCTTGGTCACAAATTCCAAATGTTTTCGTATGAGAATATATCAATTTTGGGTTTTCTGCCTTCGTCAGTCATGGATGTATTCTGGCAATCACAGATCACTAGTCACGATCGGACTTGGCAATCACAACTGAGTTATTTCAGTCGCGACTTAGGGGTTTAGTTATGAATGACTATGGTAAATCGCGAATAATGGATTTTTAGGGAAAATCACTAATGGAATGTTTGTTCATGATTTTTCCTCTGTCAACAGCTAGGTTAGCTCTAGTGATAATTTCCTAACTCTAAATGGATGCCTATTGTGATCTTTGATCTTTTCAAATTCTAGTTAAAACATTTCTATCTCCCAAATCAATTAGATGATTACAAGAGATTCCCTCTTAGTGTAGGCAAGAGCATCTCATCGGGTGGATTCGGTCGCAACAAGGATAACTGATACTTAGGATTCTAATCTTAAGTATCAGTTAGGGTTCATTTTACTTCCCCTTATTGTTAGGAATATCTCAATCATTGTTAATGATGGCATTTACATCATTTGAGTTAATGGTTTTTCTTTAAAAAAGATGAATGATACCTAGGATCAAAGTTTATATATGAAAAAGAAATTTTGAGAGAATTTATTTCTTGATGAAAAAATAAATTGAATGAAATAATTAAAACTCAAATTTTTAAGCAATCAATTATGTCAGTGACAGCTAATGCCTAAAACTATTGAGAATCTATTGGTTAATGATTGTAAGGAAATGGATCCTAATATATCTTATGAATGGCTTGACCGAAGATACCGGTGAATGTATTCTAATACGACATTGTAAATTGATTGATTGAAGACTCAAATGAAAGCCACCGCTTAATATTGTTGATAGTTAATTGATTGATGATTCCAAAAAATGTACCCATAGAATTAGTTAATTGTCATTGATACATCATTATGAATCAATTTAGAGAAGATTCCGATGAAAACCAATGGTTTATGTTATTGAGAATTAGTTAACTGAAAGTGTCCAAGGAATGTACCCTATTATTACATTGTGAATTTATCTATTGAAGATTGTAACAACTTTATCTACTATATCACTATTTATCAATTGATTGAATACTCCAATGAAAACTAAAACCTAACATCAGAGATGGTTAATTGATTCAAGATTCTAATAAACATAATCTAATACAACATGATAAATTAATTAAGGATTCCAATGAATCAATCTTAACACATTGTTGTGAATCATCTGATTAAATTTTTTGGTGAGAATATTTAAGACCTTATATCCCCATTTGTCAACACCTAAATTTGGCTCAAGGTTTAACGGATCCTTTAAGCCGGGTAGCACTAAATGCTTTATAGTGGATCCTAGGCAGTCCAAAAACTTAGGGAGTTCGATAGGATCACTCTTCACTCTCATTCAGACCTAATCTAAGTCCAGTCCAATCCAACCCAAAATTCAGTCATAATTTAAGTTGAAATCCATTCCAATCCAATTCAAGCCATGCCACTCCATTCCAAACAAATCCAATTCCAACCTAACCTAATCAACCTCAATTCACTATTCAAAACCATAATATTGGACATGGACTATTTTTTGTTTTGATATCCTGTAGCCTTGGGCTTCTTTTATTTACCCCATAACAAGGTAAATATATTTCCATTATTATTTTTCTCTCCCTTCCTTCTTTTTGCAACTTATTGTCTTTACACCATCTTTAACAAGGATACAATTCAGCTTATATCTGCCACACCCCTTCTACATAGAGAACAAGAGGTTGAAAGAAGGTAAAGATTAGTTGAGGTGGGAAAGGGACCACATCTAAGTCAGTTCCCCAAGAGGCTAGACCTTCCACTACTACTACAAAACTAATATGAGTGAGACCACAGTGATTCCTCCATTGCTGTCTTGTGTTCCGCTCCTCAGTTTTTGCAAAGTGATTCATTAATATATTCCTCTAGATTGCTGGCTACTTTGAGTTACCTTTCTCCTCTAGTTTGTCTTGAGTAGGAATTCCAATTATTATTATTATTATTATTATTATTATTATTATTATCTAATAAGTCTCCTTCTAGTTTATTACCCTATGGGATGACTGCTGATTTATGAATTTTGATGTTTTTTTTATCACTAGTGCCCATGAGTAGCTACAAAGTGTTCCTCTAAGGGGCTTAGGGACTCCGAGACATGATTGAGTATACTTTTATGATTTTGAAGCATATTAGGAGTGCTCAAGGCAACTAGCTGGGTTAGTTCTAATGATAATTACCTAACTCTAAATGGATGCCTATTGTGATCTTTGATCTTTTTAAATTCCAGTTAAAACCTTTCAAGTCAATCCCAGATCAGTTAGAAGATTACAAGAGGTTCCATCTCGGTGTAGGGAGCTCCTCACTAGATGTATTCCGTTGTAGCAGGGATAACGACCTATTGTCTGGGTTGAAGGAGGAAGAGGGTCAGACATTGGGCACATGGAGGATTATTGAGATGTGTCATCCTCTGAATACTATCCTTATGTAGAAAATGTCACTAAAGTGTAGCAAATGGCTGGGGCAGGCTGATTCCAGGACTCTACTATGAAGACCTTTCTTATTTTGCTGTTTGCTTTTTTATTGTATGAAAGGTCATAACCCTTGAATAATTTGTATGTCACATTCTACAATAATTAAACTGATAAGATACAAACTATTCTTTTGCAACTTCTATTGTTTTCCTTTTGCTAGTCCTATATGATGGCGCTTTGTTATTCATTTCCTTCAAGAAATGGATCCTAATCATCAAGTCTTTGATTTACTTGAATACTAGTAATGAACCCATGTGAATTCGCATGGATAATGTAATTAGGGTTATAATTATGATTATATTTGCTTAAAATATGTAACTTGAAGGTATGTTGTGGGCTATAAACAGTGTTGGAAGGACTCTGTTGAGGTTTAAAAAAGTAAAATAGGATTTTAATAAGAGAATATTTAGGGTAACTACAATCAATAAAAGTTTTTATAGAAAAAAATATATAAATATATATATATATATATATATATATTGTGAATATAGAAAGGGAGAATTGCTAAATGAAATTAATAATTTTGAAGGATTTTAGGGGGAGTTTTGTTTGGATTGAAAGAAAAAAAAAAACCTTACGATAAAAGAGTTTTAAAAAGACAGAAATTAAGGATAAATTTCATCCCCAGTAGAGAAAAAAAAATTTTAAGAAGAAAAAGGAATGAACAACAGAATCTTAGCCCAATTTTCGGACCCAATCATCCAACTATTCTATTGTACAGGTCCAGGTCAAGTTTTGGATCTAATTGACATTTGAGTTGGATATTAGTCCAAAACCATTGCTCAATTGGGTATTGGATTCGTTTATGAACCATGGTTTAGGGATTTTAAGAGGTGTTGTTTTTGTTTGATTGAAAAAGTATTTACTGAAAAAGAGACTTTTTAGTCCACCCCTAACTACATTACCCATACGAAATCGCATGGATAAATCAGGTACCTCAACTGGTGTTAATAGTAAAATCTTAAACTATCCACCCTATATGTACCACATGTTTGATGGGACCCACCACAAAATTCTTTGGATTTTCTTTTGATAAGTGAAAATTCATTAAAAGAAAATGAATGGCAATGATCAAAAAACCTCTGTAAGCATGCCACAAATTGACACATGCTGTGATCTTGAATTTGGCGCCTCTTTTTATGTGCTTACTTTTTCAACTGAGCACTTTTTCAGGCCCCAACACACAATCAGCTTATGGTTCGTTATATAGATACTTAGAGACATGTACATAGAACATTTGTTTCCTTCGTTAAAATGAAAAAACATTCTGGGGGAAAAATAACATTATAAGAGAGGACATCTTGGAACCAACCAACAGGCAAGGAAGGGAGTGTACATAGGGGAAGACAGGAGCCCTATTAAAAGATAATCCATAAAACACATAGGAAACCTTTGATATCAGAGTTTCTACCAAGAGATTTACCCCCAAAAAAAAAGTTTCTAGCAAGAGTTTGACAATCATAAATCATTATTTTTATTGTCCAAGAGCATCTTTCAATGCTTCTCTTAAGAAGGATATGGTTACACGCAAATCTACTTCACGGATGATCATTTTAAACCTATTCTGGCTACTTGATATTTTAGGCCTATTCTGGTACTTCACGCGAATTACTTCATATTTCTCTCTCATCTATGTAGACATTCTATTTATTCATTTTATTTTTTATTAATTTTATTATTATTTTATTAAATAAGGTTTCTTATCATGCATATTTTTAAAACTTACATTTTAAACACATTCCCCATGTAAATTCGCACGGGGTCATGACTAGTTCAACAATAATAGTGGATATTAAGCAACTCAGATGAACAAATTGACTTGTAGATCTTAGTGCAATTCATTAATTCAATTTATTAATGAAAAATATTCTGAAGGAGTCTAGATCCTTTACAATCGTTAAACTACATTAACATGTAGTGATTGTTACAGTGTGACACGTACTTTAAAAAATTTAAAACTTGGTTAACATAATAATTTTTTTGTATATGTATCAATAATTAGTGCATGTTAATGTATTCTCACAAAGAATCCTGAGTAGTCTTAGAGGTCCTCTTCTCTGCATTTATGGATGACTCAACATAGAGAGAACTTCGTAGAGGATTCTCTCTGTGGGATAAATATACTAATTGATAGTACATGGATTATGTTCCTCATATGATTGCACGGCAGGTCTGACCGCTGAACTTTTGCAAAAAGGAAGAATAGAGCTTAGGTGGTCACCAGTGTGGTATCGGCCTAAGTCTCTCTGATGCCAAAGTTGAAGATATTGTTTCTCAGTGAGTGACGGAGAAGTTTTCAGGGAAGTTTTCTCATACCTCTAGAAGTTAGTGCGTTGTGTTTATATAGGGCTGGAGAGACGTATGGCCAGGAGTTTTCTGCGGAATTTTAGCTTGGTGAATGTTATGCTACTTGATTGTCGGCTGAAATCTCGGCACTGGATTTTTGGCAAGATTTTCGAAGGGGATTTTGAGGCGGATTTGGAGACCGTTGCCGACCATCCTATTTGACATTCCTGGTCTAGATGGTAACGTGGGTCAACCTTGCTCTGTACTCTGCATTACTTTAGTTTGTTTTACTAACCTGAGTCACCGTGTCGAACCGACCTGAAATGCCGACCCAGGTACTTGTGTTGAGGCGACATGAATTGCCGACCCGAGCTCTTCTAGGATATGCCCAGTAAAAGTAAACTATTGGAACCTCTTAATGTTCTAGCAATTATTTTTCTCGAAATGTGTGGGGCGCATTTATTATGCTAAATGTATGGCGACAATTACATCCGTCTTTTCACCTACGTAACTGTTAACATGCATCCTTGTCAGACAGTTCAAACAAGATCTCCTTATTTTAATGGACGGCCTAGATGAAAAGGATCTGCTTTATAAATAAATTTGGGTAGGTTTGTTTCCCTCCTCCCTCCATTCGATATCTTTCAAAAGTTGTCATCTCCTTCTCTTGGCTCCCTCATTTCCCCTTCTCTACATGGATCTTCTTTGGCATCCCTTTAAGGTTCTCGATTGCCTGTTAACATTTTTAGGTTGTTGCTGGTTTCCCATCTGACATTTGATTTTCTCCACCAGCACTCGCATTGCCTCCAGTTGTTAGGTTGCCCTTTTAACTCTAGTACATGTCTTTTTATTTTGTGTTTACCATTTTTTCAATTCTTAGGGTTTGGTAGGTATCAATACCTAATCTTGGTGTAGAGTTCAGAGGTTTCTTTCAATGGGTAGCACTAACTCTCTAGAATTGATCTTAGACATCCTATGAAACCAAGGTGGTTAGATGATTTCCTATTTTTAGGTCATTCTCATTCTTTCCTAATTTGACACTCTAAACCCCCAATTTTTTAAGATCTTTGTTGGACCTACTTTATTTATCTTTTTATCATCTCTCATAATTTCATAGCTTTTTGAATGGTTGTTCTAAGTTCAATTACTTCTATATTAAAAATTATGATTTTACCTCTCATTAAAGGTGAACCACCGAATCTCATTGTAGAAGCATCGAACAATCAATCTGGTGTCATAGATGAGTCCGGAAT
>JAOXJP010271323.1:0-20150 GCA_025762735.1 Platanus orientalis | reverse complement strand
GTCCCCAAACATTTGAATGAAAAATGGAGAAAGGAATCGAACTTTTATTATCACTGAAAGGATATGAATTTCTAACACATTATGATGATTGACAAACTTAACAATAAGTATCCAATGATGAGATAGACGAAAACAAACCAACAACAACAAACAGCCTTATCCCAACGAAAACAAACCATGAAACAAAAATTTTACAGACTGAAATAACAGATAACCCATTCAGTTATGCCACTACACTAACTATTTTTATTTTTTTTAATACAACTACTAGTCTAGAATGTAGGAAGCGATGAAAGAGCAACGTCGGATTCAAGGAGATAAAGACCATCAGCTTCACTACCACTATCAATCGTCCTCTTCAAAACCAGGTGATGAAAAAAACAATGTGAGGAAAAGAAAGTAATGGAATAATTTAGACATTTGGTAAAGCGACTAATAGACAGCACATTAATAGCAAACATAGAAACATGAAAAACACGTGATAAGAATAAAGTAGGTGAAACATTGATACTTCATTTACCAAAGATGGAAGACAATGTTCCATCAGCTACCCTAACTTTATACTTACTAGAACAAACAAAATAAGAAAAAAAACAATGATGACAGGCTTGTCATATGATCAGATGTTCCTAAATCAATGACCTAGGATTGGACAGGAGGGGAGGAAGAAAAATGTAGAGTGATGGCATGGGTACCTAATTGAACCGTGACAAAGGAGGAACTAGAAGGATGATGTGTTCCCATAGAGCCCTCAAACAAAAACATAAACCACCGAAAGTTCTCAATTTCCTCCTCAAAAACTGTAACCATCCCACCGAAAAGATTCACCTGGAGGAGATGCATCAAGACTAACTATCTTCTAAGAAGGATTCCCATGACTTGCTTCACTGCTATATAATGAGACTGAATTAGCCATCATTGGTTCAGGTTTAATGAATTTTTTAAGGCACTCAACAAGATCCTGACAATGCTCCTTTGTTTGTCACATCCGCCCGCAATGTCTACACTTTAGCTTATCTCTATAATTTGGACCAGATATCCAATTTCATTTATCTTTGTCATCTGAACCAAATTTAAAAGGCTTTTTGAAGCCATGTTTTCCCCTTTTCTGAGGGGCTCGTGTAGAGACCAAGGCTACCCTTGCTGAAAAACTTTATCGTTGCATAACATGGAAACGGCTATCTTCTTTCTTTCATTTTTTTGTGGCGGCTACCTTCACTCTAAACAAAAGCATATACCTCATTCAATGATGGAAGCTCATCTCTACCAAGTATTTGAACTTACACAAGTTCAAATTCAGCATTTAGCCCTGTTAAGAATTCAATAATTCGGGCTTTATCAACTTTATTTTTGTAATCAATAGCATCTTTTTGACATGTTGTCTTAAAAGGTTTCATAGTGATCAAGTTTCTCCCACACGCTTCGCACTCCCAAAACTTTCCCCCTGACAAAGATAGACAATCTCTTGATTTAATTGGTAAACCCACACAAAATTTTTCACTTGGGAATATGTCTAAGCAGTTGAGTCCCAAATCTCCTTGGCAGCCCTAAGAAACAAAAAAATCCCTACTAATATAAGGTTGTATCGAGTGAAAAAGCCTGGACATAACCGTCAGATTTTCAAACTCCCAAGCTTGCCTGTACCTCCAATATACATCTTAGCAGATGGAGACCACTCCAAATAATTCTTACCAAGTGGTTTAATTATTGTAATATGTGCACTAGGGTTGTCACCTTGGATACCCAAAGGTAATAGACTATTGGAACCCCCATATGTTGTAGAGATTCTCCAGTTTTATCAGATTTTGTTCATTACATACTTGATACCACAAAAACACCTTAGCACAAATCTGATTTACACAAATCAGCTTCAATCACAGCCAACTAGGCTCTCACATACTTCCTAGGAGATAGAGGACCACAACCACATACACCCGAAGGCTGCCAAATATCAAAAACATGCAACTACCATAAACCTATCAGCCCACAAGAGCAAACAAATAAAATAGCATGGCAATTACATTAAAAAATAAAATAAAATAAAAACTACTATAGAATACATTCCAACACAAATCAGGCCCAAAAACAGTCCGAAAAATCATGTTCCAAGAGAGGGTGACAACATAGGGAGAGAAGAATTTTCACAGAATTCTCAATATTCCATGGAAAGAAGTGGGGGTTTTCCAGCATACTTCTGCAATAATAGAGGGTTAAAATGAATATAAAAAAATGATCACACAGCGAAATCCCCGATTCTGGAAATTTCATAATTTTTCAAAACAAAACCTCTAAAATATCTTGAATCACCTCAAACAGCATCGGAATCATCTCCAAAAACAATCTAAAATACAAACATACCATAATCATTCAACATTAAGGACTGACCTTCCTGTCTGTACAAGTGTTGATGTCAGCAGTGCACTCCTTACTTCAGATCAAGTTTGGCTCTAATACCAAGTAATTTTCTCTAATTTATTATATATAATCTGCAGTAAAATATAGTATAGAGGAAGTAGAAGAGAAGAAGAAAGAAGAGGAGGAGGAAATCATAGATGGAAAGAAAACAATCATATGAGTATGTATTTCACATTCGGCTGTTTATTTCTCTACTTATCTTGGGTTACCTATCGGTCTACGTACAAGCAGAAAGAGATCTGGGCCCGAGAGGATGCAGATGCGCTTGAATGGTTGGAAGGCCCGTTATCTTTTGAAAGGGGGAAGGCTTACTCTCATCAAGGCGTCATTGGCGAGTATTCCAACTCATTATTTGTCCCTATTGGTGGCTCTGATTTCTGTGTGCAAAACAATAGAGAAGATCCAATGTGATTTTCTGTGGAAAGGGGTGGACGACAAGGGGCTGAATTTGGTGGCATGGGAAAAGGTATGTACCCCTAAGGGCAGTGGAGGGATAGGCCTAAACATAATACAACATATGAATTGGGGTTTATTGTGTAAATGGCTTTGGAGGTTCGGCTAGGAGGAGGGGAGCTTATGGAGGAAGGTGGCAACGGCTAAGTATGGTAGCCCGGATGGATGGGATCCTTCGGTGTCTTAGGAAGCTTTTGGCCGAAGTCCTTGGAGGGGAATTATGAGTAAGTTAACTAGGTTCAAGAGTGGACTCGCTAATGAGGTTAGGTATGGGAGGTGTATCAAATTTTGGAAGGTTGTTTGGTGTGGGGAAAGGCTTCTAAAGCAGGATTTCCCGAACATTTTTGCCATGGCAACGGATCCCAATGCGGTAGTGGAATCGTATTTGTTGGTTCATGGGTGGGGGGGGGGAGGTAGTTTGGCAGCCGTGTCTTCGCCATGCAGCCTTCAATTGGGAGATCCTAAGGGTGGTTCATCTCATGGCTAGGCTGCAGGGTGCCCGGTTCAGATTAGGGCAAGAGGATTGCTGGGTGTGGAAGAGTGGAACAGGGGACTAATTTTCGGTGAGTTCATGCTATGGGCATGTGGCCAATGTGTCAAAGGTGTCGGGTCCTTGGAGAGCAGTGTGGTATACTACAGTCCCCCTCAAGGTCCAATTCTTCTTATGGACAGCGGCTCTAAATAAGATCTCAACGATGGACATGCTTTAGCAAAAGGGTTTCTATCTAACCAGTATATGTCTCCTTTGCTATTAGAATGCAGAGTCCACTTCACATATTCTCCTCCACTGCCCCTACTCATGGGCAATTTGGTGTGGCATGGCCAAGGACTTTGGAATAACCTTTACGGCGCACTCGACCATGATGGGTCTTCTTCAAGGATGGAGCTTGTATGCTTTTATTAGCATGGGGAAACGAATCTGAAAACTAGTCCCTGCAACAATTTATTGGGCAGTGTGAAGGGAGAGGAACAATAGGGTCTTTCAGGGTCACTCAGAGCCGGCCTATCAAGTTTATAGCGGGCTAAAGACTTGATTATTTTCTGAGCTAAGCGTTGTAAAGGATATGAAGGGTCTCCCACAGGGGGTTCTTATTAGGGATTGATCAAACACCATTGGGGCTGGTTAGCCGTTAGCCGGGGGGTTGTTGTAGGGGCTTGAGGGCGTGTTTGTGGGGTTCTGCCCTGTTTCTCGTCTTTTATTTGGGGATCTCTCATCCCCTTCAGCAGTTCTTTTTCTGTTTGTTAGCAATTAAAAAAATTTCTCATCAATATATATAAAGTACAATAAAATATAGTATAGGGGAAGTAGAAGAGAAGAAGCAAGGAGAGGAGGAGGAAACTGTAGATGGAATGAAAACAATCATATGAGTAGGTATTTCTCATACGACTGTGTGTGTGTGTGTGTGTGTATATATATATATATATATGGGAATGGATGCAATATACCATCCTGGTCCATCCATAACCCTGCAAATACATATAAACTCTTATATCAGCCACACTAAACATAAAGAGAAATCTACTCCTAAATGTATGCTACCCCCTTATCTAACATATTCCAACACATTCGTGGATGGGGCGTTTGCAGCGAAAGAAACAAAAAAACTTTTGAGGGTGTTTCTTTTGATTCAGCAAAGCTTCCCAATGAAAAAAAATTTGTTGCTCAATAGCTAGCTTTATCATCTTCCAATGTTTAAGGATTTCAAGTTTGAAGAGTGGGTTTTTTAGTGGGACTTGATGATTTTCTGTTAGGGGGTTTACCCTATTAAGCGATGTATCTCTCATGCATCTCTCTCATTTGGTTTTTGAATAAAATTATCTTTTTGCCTATCAAAATAAAATATATAAAAAATTGAGAGCTCTAAATTGCATATGTTATTTGTGTAACTTTGATATTACCAAATAGCGATACCTATTCAGAGGCATATACATGTATGTTGGGTTGCACAAGACCACACGTGGCACATGGATGGTTTGGATGTACTATATGGATATCAATTGGAATCAAGAAAGCTAGCCTGTGGCAATTCGTGAAATAGTTTCATCAAATGTTCTCGGTTTAATATAAAGTAACTATAATATTTATTAAAGAGATATTCTAATTTGTTATAGAGTAAAGTGATATATAAGAGTCCCTAATAATTAATGTTTTTTTTAGAAGAAAAAAAGTAATTAATTATACAAATCCAAAGAGTAGACTGATAAATATCCATTTACAATAGCTTACATAGAATATTATTTGGTAGAGGGACTGCTATGTGAAGGACCTTGTAAGTCTCCTTTCTTTAGGGGTTCGGTTGCAATGTGTTGAGAGACGTTACTGTGATTTATGGAAGTCCAGGCGCAGTAAAATTGAGAAGCCTAACAGTAAAAGAATTCCCATTCCAATTAAATAAGGATGTATTCCTACTTGGAAATGGGTCCCACTACTAAAGATATGAGATCCCTATTTGATCCCACATCCCTCTCTCTCCCTCTCTCTCTCTAGTCCTAGGGTAATTTAGAACTATAAATACACTTAGATGTCCATTCTAGACGGCCATCATATCTAGTTTGCATCTGGTAGACTGGTAACCCCAATCCCCAAGCCAAGGATGTTTGGAGAGTCTGCATGAAAACCAAAGAAGGTAATACATCAAAACTACTAAGTGAAATAGAAATCCCTAGTTATTCATGTGGTATGATCAGAAAAATAAAAAATAACATATAATCCAAAAAGAAACATAAACTTTCATAAGTTGCCCTAACATGATGAAGATACATTATACCAGTGTTGATTTCTCTCGTTCACATGAATCATGACATGACAAAGACAGTTTCAAGTATTAGGATTATAATATCCAAATGAAAGACCATTTTCTTTATTTCCTTGAACTCTATTATTATTCACTATTCACTCAGAGATGCTTTAACATCTATTACAAATAAAATTTATTTATGTATGATGTTGACAACTGGGGAGTGCTTTTAAAACAATAAAAATGGTCCTTGGGTTGAGGCTATAGGCTATATCAGAAAGGTTACTGAGCTACTAAAAGTTTTAAAGGTAGTCATAGTGAGAGTTTTTTTTTAAATAAAAATTAAAGTTGAAAACAAACCAAAGGAACAAAAATAAATGCATACTTCGGAACAAGTGGTTCTCGAGGCTCCCTCGGAACATGAACTCGTATACAAGTAATCTATGATCATCCTCACAACAGTATCCTATCAACTTCACCAGATTTGGATGCCTAAGCTGCCCAAGAAAATTGACCTCTGTCTGAAATGTCAAATACAATAAATAGTCAAGCAATGTAACACACCAAAAACCTAAGGCAACCAGAGAAAAGAAACTGATACTGCCAAAGTCCAACTTACAAGCCATTCTCTATGCCCCTGAAGACCCTCTTTGTTAAGCACCTTGACAGCAACTGGAAGGGATTTGAGGCCAACCCTCAGATTCTCGTCTATGTATCCCTTGTATACAGTCCCAAACCCACCTTCACCAAGAATGTAATCTGAACGAAAACTCTTGGTGATGGTCTCGAGTTCATACAAGGTAAAGGCAATCACATGGGTGTATAACACAGCATTCTTTCTTGAATCCTCAATGTTGAGTGGGGTAGAAGGATCGCTCAAATCCGAGAAAGAATGATTGTGCCTCTTCTCAGATGGAGCATTCTTAACAGGCAAAGATAACATGTCGGCTTGCTGAACTGTGAATGAGAAAAGGGAGGGGAAAATATTTTTACATCACAGGGGGTGAAAGAGAGGCTAAATTTTTTCACCATTAACAGAGAACTCCAATCCAATATGAGCAGAGAATTAAGTCTAAGAAATTCATACATAAGAAAAAATAGGGGGGTAAGAGAGAGAGAGAGAAAGAACTCAAATTCAGGAGTTCATATTCATTCCATATTGGACTTGGTGAGTAACCTTCACTATCCATGAATTTTCTATCAAAGAGATGAAAAGGGGGATCAAGAGATGTTGTCACAATGCCAGAACCTCATGAGATGGAAAAATAAATAAATAACAAGCTTCTGCATTTTCCATACCAATTATCCCATATCCAATACCAAGTCCACCAAAGAATGTTTGAAAAAATAAATAAAAACAACAAACACAAATTCAATTGCTTTGAACTGCAAAAAAATAATGAAGAAAACGGCCAAAAAAAAAAAATTTTTTGATCTTCAAATGTTGTATGGAAAACGAAAACCCTAACCCAATAGCAGAAATGCTTTCATTTTCAGAGTTAGGAAAAAGAGGGGAAGGGAGAAAACCCCAAATTCAAAAATGAGGGATTGAGAAAATATGCTACTACGAAGGGATTTAATTCAGTTAATTAAGCTTACCAGAAAGTAAATCATATCGCTAAACCAGATGAGGAATCAAAACAGAAGAGGAAGAAAATATAAAGATAAAAAGATTGAAAGAACAAATTTAAAAATAAAAAATAAAAAAACGAAAACGAAAACGCCCCAACAGAGAAGGGTGACTCAGAAAAAGTTAAAACAAAAGTAAATGCTATAATGAGTGTTCGGCAGCAAGAACGGCACCAAGACACCACCCCCTTTTGAGAAAAAAAAATTACAATATTATAATGGGAATAATATTTTGGAGGGAAAAAGATGATGACGGCATATTATCAGTACCCTATCAAATGAAATAAAGAAAAAGGAATGGAAAACCTAAATCTGAGTGGGGGTTACGGGGTTTAGACCTTGAGCGTGAGCAATGACCGCTGATTCTTCTCTGGTACCGCAGTTGCCCATCTTCCTCTTCTTCTAGTTGTTGTAGCCTAATGCAGAGTCTCATTCTTAGCCCGTGTTCCGCCGTATTTTGGACCACTCCCCCTCCCCCTTCAAACAAATACCAATACAAATTTCAATACGGCCTATTTGATTCTCTCTCTCTCTCTCTCTCTCTCTCTCTCCCGATCCCTCCCTCGCCGTCTTTTTTTCCGATAATTAGCTAAAATTGAGCTGCCTATCCACAATCGGAAACTCTTTCTTTTTCTTGTTCGTCTTCACTGCAGCAGACAATTCTAATGATATATATACAGGAACAGGATGATACGGTACAGCGTTTAACTTCATGTGAGTATGTGACCGCACGCTCCTCTTCCACCCGCTCCCTCTCCCTCTGTACCCGAGGGATTCCTTCCACTTACATCGGGACCGGATCTCTCCCCTTCTTCATTATTTATTCCTTTTCTTATAACTATTTAATAATATAATTAAAATTTAATCTTATAATTTTTTTAATATAATTTAATTTTAAAGTTAACGAAATAAATGTTCTGTCCAGGATTTGGTGTTCAGAACACCGGGTGGACTTTACATGGAGTAAAATGAGCGGGGTTAGATGAAATTTTTAAGTTCCACCTACTTTATTCTATATGACATTCCCAAATCCTAGACTGGACATTTGCTCCTTCAGCTAAAATTAGTGTAACAGGGAATGACCCACAAGGTAAAAAAAACAAAAACAAAAAAAGAGAAAGAAATAGTAGAAAATAATGATTTAACCATCTGGCAGAGCTTCGATTTGGTACGAACACCCGGAATGAATGGGTGCAAATGGCCTCAAGGGCGACCATAACAGCACTAAAAAAGTGACATACACTTTTTGGAGGCACTTATCACTTTTGGCGTTGATGTGTCAGCCCCTAACTCCATTTGCACCTTATTCATACAAGGATTGTTCATACTTAATTCTTTGGGTCCAGGAGAGGCAATGCCCCAGCCACCCACAATTAGGGACATGGTCTTTAACCCATTTGACTCTCTCTCTTCTCTTATAAAGATGAAACAATTGTTCTATGATGAAAACAGTGTCTGTGAGTCTATGATTAATTAGGGAACAGATTTTCTGTCTAGAATTTGGTGTCCAGGACACAAGGTGGGAATTTAAAATTTGATCCAACCCTGCTCATTTTATTTCATGTGAAGTCATCTCGTACCCTGGACACCGAATCCTGCACAGAACATCTATTTTGGATAAATTTTAGGTTAACACATGGTGTATTGATATTAAAAGTGTCAAAAAAGTATTATGTTAATGCCAAAAAAGGCACCAAATTTAAAAACACACAATGTGTCAAATATGTGGCATTTCTACATGACAGACAATCATTATCCTAAGATTCAGTAAAAGTGAGGAAACACACACGCATCAGCTATATTTTGAAATCCACAGCATCCTTCGACTGATTTATGACATATTCCGTGGGTAAAAATAACCTTAGCTTACGTTTAGATTAATAGATTTGATGGAAATGGGTTTCGGGCCCAATTTTGTTTCCACCATTTGATTTGGTTAAATAGAAGTTAGGTGTGATCCATGTGATATCGATCCGTTGAATTGAACACCCAATTATGCGAATTTCAATTAAGTAGGGAGATGTTTTGTCTCTAATTTTA
The DNA here is from genome assembly GCA_025762735.1 of Platanus orientalis. Classification (NCBI taxonomy): domain Eukaryota; kingdom Viridiplantae; phylum Streptophyta; class Magnoliopsida; order Proteales; family Platanaceae; genus Platanus; species Platanus orientalis. The sequence continues at coordinate 10,875 of JAOXJP010271323.1, read as the reverse complement.
GTTGCTGGGAACAACGACCTCCAACAAACTCGTCCAAAAATAAATAAATAAAAATGCCATGGTTGCTAGAGAATTCCACTTCAGTGTTGGTGTTTATGACTTCGGTGAAGGTTACGGTGGTGTCCGCCGTTGTAACCTCTCCTAAACAGTTATTAGAAAAGAAAATGAGTCCAAATATCAAAACAATAGTGTACTTCACCCCATCCCTGGTCAGCTCTACCAAAGAGGGGATTGCCTATGATGATAGAATCATCTTCCGTCGAGTTAGGACCTTCCCTTTTTTTTTTTTTTTTTTATAGAAAGAGCAGGACCTTTTAAATATACTCGGTCCTCTACTCTAGTATGTTAGTATTAGATTCTAATTGCAAGCTTGTCAGTAAGAACGTTAGCAAATAATTTCATAGCTTTTGCGGGTGTTAGGCTGTCAGCGAAAATTGTCCATTTTATATCATGATCCTGACAGCCTATTTAAGCATTCTTTCTTCTCCTCCTCTGTTTTCTTTTCATCGGGCATGGACACCTTAATTCTTTAGTATTTATAATTTTAAAACCCTCAAATTCTATTCCATGGTTTTTAATTCTGCATAAATCATTACACAAGGTAATTCCAATTCAATAATCTAAACACAGGCTTACTCTTTCTTTTATCAATCGGAGCTGAAATCAAATTATTGGATAAAAACACAAAAAAACAAAAACAAAATTGAGACATATCCTGTCGGTTTTTTTTGAAGTTGTAAACATTCCAAATTTATCTCAAATGATTGAAATAATGCTCGTACGTTCAAATTTCCTTAACAATAAAATGCATTATGCTTGAATGATCAAAGATACTTTTAAATGATCGATTTTTTTTTATTCTTTTTTACGTTCAAACTATGCGAAGCGATAAATTTCCAAGCTATGTGGAAATTGGATATTCATCAATGGAAAAGTATGTAAAGGCATCCAAAATATCTACAGACATCCATATATGATTGTTCAATGCAAAATGGTGACTAAAATATTTGTTGTCTCTTATTTTATAAATAAGGGCTTTCCCCAAAATGTGAAACTCATTTTTTTGATACTTCTCTTGTTTCTTTATCTCTTTAAACATCCTTCTCTCTCTAAACTCTTTGCAAAACCTTAAGTCCTCTCAATATCACATTTATCAATGATAGCATCAAGTGTTCAAAGGTTGATTTTACAGTGTTGTAAACTGTTGATCACCAATGCAACTTCAATTAGGCCCGTTTTATCCTAAAGACAAGTTTGTTGATTTGTTTCAATCTATGTTTCTTTCATAATATCAGAGTAGATAGTGAATATTGTCTTAAGTAAAGCATAATTCGTGACTCAAGCATTGTTACTTTCTATTTTGTCAATTCCATATTCTACATTTGCTCTCTCTAACAAATTTATCATTACCACCCAATGCATGACATGATGCCTAACAAATCATTAGGATCAAAAGGGTTATGGTTTACCAAAAGAAAAGGACAAGCCACCAAAAAACAAAAAGTTATAGTTAAAATACAGTGGATGAAGCTCTACATATTTATCAAAGTGCCCATTGTCAAGCATCATGTTGTGTATTGAACATGTACTAGTGCTAGTTTGATTGAAAGTGATTCAATCTCTAAGAATAAAAAGACTATTTTTTCCACTTCCTTCCCTTTACACAACTAGTTCTATTGTTCCCATTTATGATAGAAGAAACTTAAATTAAACTAAAATTTCATCTTACCATAGTCATCTCGGCTGTTTCATTTATTTCCTCTTCACCACAATTTGTTGTTCTTTGAGTTTGAAAAACACTAAAAAAACAAATTAAATAATAGAAATCAAGTTTCTTATAAATATAGATGAAGTGCACTATTTTTTATTTTTCTTTTTTTTGTAATGTCAAAGTTTAAACCATAGATCCTTAATTCAATGGTTTGTCTAGTTTAACCCAATTTGTTGTGACTAATCTTCTATGGTTCATGTTTTTGTTCCTATTGGTAAATGAAGCAAGGGTGCATTTGGGTTTAGGGAATTGGAAGAGTGAAAATGGAATTGGGCACTCAAGTTTATTTTCATGGTTTGGATCATTTTTAAAATGCATAAATGGGGTTGGGCCAATTCCTTGAGGAACTAGAACACTGAATCAAATCCCTAAAGTCCACAAAGTTGAAATAACAACCCACACCGTGCTATATCTAAATTTGTTATAAGAAATATTGTGTGTGAACTGTCCCCGCTTGGGCTTCTTCTCTCCTCCTAAAACACGTCATCTCTCCCTCTCTCTATCACTTGTTCACTATTTCACTATTTCTTTACCTCTTCTTAGAATGCAACAGCTACTAGGTCTTCTTCTTCCTCCTCTTCCATGTTTATTCCTATCATTTTTTTTAGATATGGTATCATAAAGGTGTAAAGAAAGTTGTTTGTGATCTTAATATGACTGATAGTCATGTAATGTAATACCCCACATTACACTAAGAGGGTAAAAACCTAATTTAACACACTTAAGGGTAAAGTTTTCATTTCACATGTTTGTACATACTTTAGAGTGGTTTAATAACACATTGAACAAAGTTAGAAGCATATGACTCAAGTTAGGTCTTTAACTTGTCAAGCTTGAGAGTTATCCTGATTGCGAATTTGAGGTAACTTTACAGGACTACCGATACCAATATCGAGTGAATTAGAATACAAAATCATATACCTGTAAAAATATCTAGAAGTCTACTTTTCAACCCATTAAATGGAATATGATTATAAGTCTCCTATGAGAAGTTATGACAATTCTCCTACAAGGAGTCAGTGTTGACAGACACACAGATTTGTGATAAATTCCCGAACCCACTATCATGAATCTCAAATGAATTAGAGGATGGGATATACTTTGTTGAAAAGTTCTTGAAGTCTAGTTTCCAACACAACAAATAGAATCGATTTTGAGTTTTCTATAGATAGTTATAGGCATTTTAATGCGAGGGAATAAAAGCTGAGAAAAACCTATTCATTTGAATCAATCCGGAATCGAACTAGGAACTTTATGGTATGAGAAAACTACAGAAAACATGTTGGATCGATTCAAATGCCTATAATTGCAATTTTTTTAGAAAAATACGATTTTTTTCGATTCAGAGAGTGTAAGACCCGCCAACTTGACCACAAACACTATAAATACTATGAGGAAACCCTAATACCCTCATTTTACATAGAAAATAGGTAGAATGAGAGAAAGATAAGGAAAAACAATGAAACAACTAGGGTTTGAAGGATTTTGGGGAATTTTTGAATAATAAAGTTAAGAACAAAGTTGTGATTCAACAAATAGGTAAGAAACTATGCAATCTATTGTTCTTGATCTAGGGTTCTTAGATATTAAAGAATTCAAGAGTTTTTCTTAAGTTTTGAAAAGTTTGAAAGCCAAAACTATGTAAAAGTATAAAAAAAAAAGGTTAAGTGAAGAAAAATCTGATATTTTTTTTATGAAAATCACAGATTTTAATTATTGTAGACATAGGTTTTGAACTTACATCTGATCTCCTTACTTTAACTTGATTTAAGCATAAAAGCATAAGTATACGAGTAAAGTTTTCTACAAAATAATATGTGGATCACCATATTGTTGATCTTATTATATGTTATTTACACCTATATGTAAATTTTATAATGATCGGTAAAGAAGATTAATGAATTAAGTTATAGGTACAACATAAGATTTTGAAATAAATTTGTAGACTGTTTTAGGATGGTCAAACAAATCCTTGTTTTGAAAGTAATACGTTATTGTTAAATGTTATATCAAGTTACTGCTATAGGTAAGAGTGTTATATATAGAATGATTAAATTGTTATTGTTATGATCTATGCAATATAAATTGTTAAAGTTATTAACTCTACTATATGAATTTGTGAAAAATATGATCTCTGAAAAGCTACATGTTATGTTTGGTTTCCATGTCAATCATTCATCATCAAAGGGTTATTGTGATGATGCTCATTGCACCTGGCTTATGGTATAAGTGACCATTTTTGTTGAGGTAATGTTTTTGGGCCAACCCTTCGTCGGGGGTAATGAGGCTTGAACAGGCCATTCATCTGGGGTAATGAGGCTTGAATAGACCCGTCATTGGGGGTAACGAGGTTTGAACAGATCCTTTTACCGAGGGTTAATAGGCTGAAATGACATCGTCTTGTAATGCATTGTCTTTGACATGATACTACTGAAATGTTATATGTAAATGTCTGAATGCTATGTAAAATAATGAAATAATAAAAGAAAGTGAAACTTAAAGAAATACTGAAATCTGAAATATATAAAGAAAAAAAGTAAGAATATTTCATGTTAAGAAAAGTGATAAGAAAACGAATGGAAGTAAAATGAAATAACAGAGGTAAAAAAATGTCAGTTTTATAAGATTGAATATATACGCTATAGTATAAGTGAGTATGAGAAATTATTGTAACTCTTATTTTATTATTTCTTTTTATCTCATCTACTTCTACTTCGTTTTATTATTTTTATCATATCGTGCAAGTCTTGACCATACTTTTGTATAACATTGCATATTTTCTATTGGATTTTCCAAACTCACTCAATACTGTACTGGAAACGAATAAGAAAAAAAAAGTTAAAATAGAAATAAAGATGATGCTTGAAGGATTGTAGCTCTAGTTGTTGAAACTGAGAGATAATTAGTTTATTATTTTATATTTTAGTTAATACATTGTTATTTATTCAAGATATGTAATAGTTAATTGCTTTTAGTTTCAACACTTCAGTATGAGATGGTTATTTCTTTTAGTATGGTTTGAATGGTGATTACAAGATTTATATTTCAGATTCATTATGGATTTTTATATGAATATAGTTAAGGTGTTAATTTACTATTTCGTTGATATTGATTGAATGTGATGAGTGGATTGAACCTGTGGTAATGCATAAGAGTGCAAAAAGAAAATTTACGGATAAAAATTGATAAAAGAGTGTGGATGATAAGGAAAAAGAAAGAAAAAAAAAAAAACTACATACAATTGTAATACCTCCATATATGAATGAATGATGTCTTGTCTTGAAATGCATATCCTTTGGATATGGGTTTTGGGTCGCCACATGTAAAACCAATTTTTTGTTGTTACGGCATTTTATTTCCCCTAATGATTCATGGCATCCACTTTACCTTCCAACTCCAATCTTTGACAATGGAGAAAATACCCTTAAACCATTATTCACTTTCGCTACATAAAAGCGTTATAGGAAATGTCTTTTCAGGGATAATATATGGGAAAATTTGGTAAAACCACCTTGGTGTTGAACTTTTCCCATATCTTCCCATTTATTCATATATTTGCTCATTCATTTATTCCTACCTAAACCATAAGAATAAGAGGAGAGGGGAAGGGAAGGGAAGGGAAGGGAAGGGAAGGAACTAATTTTCTTTTATTTATTTTCTCTCATTTTTTAAGATAGATCCTTTTTCCAAGCTTAACTTGTAAACAGACAAAGCCTAAAGCAATCTTTATTGTTTTTGTTTTTTTAATTATTATTATTATTATCATTTTTTATTTTTATTTTATAGGCTACTTGTCAGCTTATGAAACGATGCTTAAGCATGTTGTAGCTAAACGTGCCTGAGCAGATATTTTGCCAACGAGATAATGACGATAAAATAGGAGGTTAAGGTGTGCGCAAGCAAATAGTGAAGAAGAAGAAGAAGCAAAGGAGATGCAAGGCCTGATGGTATGGCGGTTGGGACGAAAGAAGGCTTTCTCTTCAACATCGAGGGCGCTCAAATCTTTCAACGGCTTCCAAGTAACCAAGTCTCCTCCCCTTATTGACATCGACCTCCCTGACATTTGGACTCCTAGTCCAACGAAGACGGCCAACCACTGTCTTTCACTTCTCCGAAACGATGGTAAGGAGAGGGTACCCTATGAAGTAAATAGGTGAATGAATCTGGTTTGTCATCACCCCCCCCCTCCCCAGTCATCCTTTTGATTTATTTTGATTGGTTTATCTATCAACCGCTAATTGCTCAATTACAATAAAAAAAGCTTGTATTTGAATCATTGTTTTCAATTCCGGACTTCTTCCTATACCATCTCGAATGGTTAACTCTTTGAGTAATAGATTCAAACACATTGGTGGCGGGGAATGTGGGGTTTCCTCATCTCGCGATGAATGTATTTAGGTTCGCAAGCGTACGCACGGTGGCCTCTTAAACTGCATAAGATTTTGGTTGGAATTGGCATACTTAATTCTATTTGTCAGCATTGTTGTTTCTTTTTAATTATTCGTGTTTTTTAGTATCTCTAATCGAGGGCTTCTATTTGATTGCTCATTGTGCTTTTTGTAGCCATTAGATTTATAGTGTCAGAATTTTGGTAGTCTGAGCATCAATTTGCTCAAAGACCAAGGATAGATCTCAAAATTGTTGAAAACGAATGAGTTTTAGAGGATTTAATGGATCCCCTGATTTCGTTTTCATGCATTGTGTTTTCTAAGTTTTTTGTTTTTCTATGTTTTTAGAATAATCCCACATCTGCTGAGCTGGAAAGCCATTTCAGCATATAAGTTAACTTCCCCCTCACCTTTTATATTTTGAGAGAACTCTCTCATGTGTAGCATGCGCACGTGCTGGCACGGGCAAGGGTTTGGGTGCAAGGGTGTTTGCAAGATTCCTTTTCGACGGTTAAGATGAGTTCTCAAGGAATCCAGGATAGTCATGATTCATAGGTCCGTTATGGGATCTGGATTGGTGACTGACTGTGATTCGTGATTGAACCTAGTCGGGGTTACCTGGCTCATGATTAAATGGTATGCATCGAGATGGGATTCCCGACTAAGATGGATTCGCGAATGGGCTTAGTCATGGATGGGCCCAACAGCTTGGTAAGCAAGCCAATCCGTATCAGAACTCGTCATATCGCCTTAGGAAAGGCCCCTGTTGTGGATGGTAGGTTTGATTGATTTCTAGCTAGTGCAACACAAAATTGCGGAAGGTTTAGGGCTGGTTTATGTAATTAGGCTTTGGGAAAAGTAACCCAAACGATCAAAACTTGAGGATAAATGGGGAATTAGAAATGACAGGTTTAGGATGCTTCAAAGAGAATTAGAGAAGTAAAGATTTAAAGAGAGCAAAGAAAATAGCTAGAAGGGCAATTCGGGAATTTACGGGCAAAACCCACGAAATTATCAAAATACCTTTACTGACGTATCATAATTTTATGAAATTTTATAGGGAGCTAAGATGACCCATAGAGAGATTCCCATACAAACTCTCATTCAATTATGAGGTCTCTAGGTATATAAAATTTATAAAACTCATACCTGTAAGTACGCTTTAATGGAGGTTTTAGAGAAACCAATGGAATACGGGAGAGGTGAGAGGCAAGAGGAGAGAGAAATAAGAGAGATAAAGTAGGGGAAGAGAGAGAAAGAGAAAAAAGAAGAAAAGGGAGGAGTTGTTAGACTACAACCCCACGACAAGAGAGAGAAAGATAAGGGGAGGGGCCCATGGTCAACACACTAACGTCACTCCAATTTTAATTCATAATCTTCAACTTATATTATTCATGTTGTTGAGGCTATATATAGGCTTACAAGTCTCATAAATTAGAATCGAAATAAATACTCCTGATAAACCACTTACTAAAACTAAAACCAATTGTGATGCCCTTGGGCCCTTGTTGTTGTATTTTAGTTTTCCTCTTTTTTAATAAAATCATTAATTATCAAAAAAAAAAAAAAAACTTTCATAAAATCTAGGACTTTCAAGTACTAAATTTTTTAATATTTTAAAATTCTAAAACTAACAATGGGGTTGTCGACCAAGTCTAAATGGGCCTCCTATTTATGGTCTTTGATGATTCACCAAGACTTCTAAATAAGGGGATGTTGACCAGTTGGTGTGGGTCCCATATGTTGACTTGAAAGAGTCCCAAAGGTGGCCAACTCTATGACTGGACAACCAACTCATATGGCCCCTCTTGGCTGATTTTTTCAAGCCACAAAAGAGGGGAAAATAGGTGTTGTCGTCCCCCACTTAAGTACCTAAAGTCCCATGGGAAAATTTTCCTTTATTACAACTAGAACCCTCCCATAAAATTACAAAAACCCCATGATAATTTACCTTATTACAAAAACATCCATTGACCCAAAATACTTATACTGGCTTGAATCTAGCCCCCTTATGTGGGGGCACATACAAGAGCTTGTTCTTGTTGTTTGCATCGTTCTCTTAAGGTGGTATGATAGGAGTCCGCAATAGAGGATAGATGTGGCAGAAGACCTAAGATAGAGGTCCTTCATGAACCGTCTTGCTTGGGTTGTCTTTTTGATCCCCCCCCCTTTTTTTGAATGGTTGTCTTCTTGCCTTGGATTGCTTCCTTGATTTGGACCTTTTCCTAGAATTGGTTTGCTTCCTGGTCTTGGCTCGAATTGGAATCTTCTCGGATATTGGCAAAGCCTGTCTTTTGGTAATTATTTACTGCATGGTTGTTGGCGGAGGACCAATTATGGATTCTTTGCACGAACCCATCTACTTCGATCTCTTCCTTTTGGGTTTCTTCCAAACTTGATTCTGCCAAACTTCATTATGGATTTCAGAATCAAGTTTTTGATCTGAAACAGAAGAATATGTAAATTTGCTCGGTGCGGCTTCTCGTTTTGCTTTGGATTTTTTCATATCAACAACCAGCTCTTTCAACTGTTTTTGCATATCAATGAATAAATCTATACGATCACACTTTTACTCACTTGGCAGGATACAAATTTTGATTTGCATGACAAAGATTATTGTCTACGTGATTAAGTTCATATCTGATTTCCTTTTCACTTAGAGATTTCACCCGTATTTAATACTTTGGAAGAGTTCGAGATACCTTATACCCAAAAATAATTCACCATAACATATACTGGCAGGAATCCAATTGGATAGGGACCAATCAGAAACCTGACTCTGATACCAAAATTGATGCGACTCAAAATTACAGAAGCTTTAGGATTGGTTTATGTAATTAGGCTTAGAGAAAAGTAACCCAAAACAATCAAAACTTGAGGGATAAATGGGAATTAGAAAGGAAAAAGGTTTAAGATGCTTAAAGAGAATTAGAGAAGAAAATAATGAAAGAAAATAGAGAAAATAGCCAGAAGGGCAATTCTGAAATTTCTGGGTAGAACCCATGGAATTACCAAAATACCCTTACTGATGTGTTAAACTTTTATGAAATTTTACAAGGAGTTAGATGACCCATAGAGGGTTTTCCATACAAAATTTTATTCAATTATGAGGTCTGTAGGTATGTAAAATTTATAATACCCAGACCTACAAGTATGCTTTAATAGAGGTTTTAGCAAAACTAGTGGAATATGCCATGAGAGGCAAGAGGAGAGAGAAAGAAGAGAGAAAAAGTAGGGGAAGAGAGAGAAAGGGAAAAAAGAGAGAAAGGGAAAGGAGAGGAGCCCATGGGCAACACACTAATGTCACACCAATTTTAATTCATAATCTTCAATTGATTTTATTCATGTTGTTGAGGCCTTATATAGAGGCTTACAAGCCTCACAAATTAGAATCCAAAGAAATAGAAACTCCTAATAAACCGCTTACTAAAATCTAAAATTTACTAAATAACAAATTTCCTAAAATATAAGACTTCCTACTACTAAGCTTTCTAATATTTTAGACTTCTAAAACTAACTAACAATGGGACTGTCGACCAAGCCTAAGTGGGCCCCCTATTTATGATCTTTGAAGATTCTCCAAGACCTTTAAATATGGGGATGTTGACCAACTGGTGTGGACCCCCATGTTGACTTGAAATAGTGCTAAAGGTGGCTAACTCTATAGCTGGACGACCAGCTCATGTGGGCCCACCTAGGTATTTTTTTAAGTCACAAAAGAGGGGAAAATAGGTAATGTTGTCCCCCACTTAAATACCTAAAGTCCCATGGCAAATTTTGCCTTTATTATAACTAAAACCCTCCCATAAAATTATAAAAGACCCCTGGCAATTTGCCTTACTACAAAAACATCCCTTGATCCAAAATGCTTAAACACTCATGTAAAATACCGACTTGAACCTAGCCCTCTTATGTAGGGGCACATACAAGAGCCTCTTCTTGTTGTCCACATCACCAGCAAAATGTGAACACATGTGGGGGTAGGTGAAGCCCAATATAAAAGGCTCAGAAGTGGGTTTGGAACCCATTAGTGAGAAGCTAAAGAAGGTGAAGAGTCAGGAGTGAAATGAAAGAGAAGAAGAGGAGATAAGGAAGAAGGCCATGGATGTCCACCAACGATCTCTCTTTCTCTCTCTTTTTCTCTTCTCTGATTTTTGGATCTAGGGTTCTTGATGGACTTGGATTCACTTCCCTTATAGGAGAAAACAACTGGAATCTCTGGGCTCAAAATCCTCTATGGGATCAATGAGTTCTTTTAGAGTTCGAACACTAAGTTGGATGTGTTAACCTTGTCTTCCTGATGTGGTATTGATGTCTGAAGTTCAGCTTGCCAAGGGGAAACTCTGCTGAAATTTTGATAAAATTTGGACAAGTTTTCTTACTTGTTTTGAAGCACCTGACCATGAAGGGCAGTAAGTTTGTATGGGAGGTATCATGAGTCTCTCTGGTGAGTGCACCTAGTTGAGAGACAAGACTGAGTTTGAGTTTGGTTGTATCCCGCGGTTAGCTTGGCCATGGTTCTTTGCACATAAAAGTGGGAGGTCTCAACTATCTGATGTAGGATATAAACTTTGATACCAAAACTGATGCAGCACAAGGGAGAAGATACTAAAAATTGATGTAAAGTAATTCCAAAGCCCTTAAATAATGGTTAGATTTAAAGTGCAGAAGCAAAGTTTTCAAGAATTGAATTTAGTACTTAAAATAACCACAAAA
>JAOXJP010271312.1:3064-20150 GCA_025762735.1 Platanus orientalis | reverse complement strand
GATTTTGGTGTTCCCAAGGTGTAGCTGTAGTCATGTTCTCCTTCTCCAAGGATTGATGCCACTCATGGCTCCCACTCTCTTCTTCTTCCATAGGTGTAGCCGCAACTCTCTATTCTTTGTCTTTATCTTTTAGTTACTTCCTAAGTTTCTCTTTCTTTCTATACTATTTTCTTCTCATTCGTTCTGTCATTATTTTTTTCTTCTTCTTCTTCCTACTCTTGAAACCTTCATTAAAAAACTTTTACTTTTTCTAAAATTCTTTGATTTGATCCATCAAATCCTATTGAAATTTTATGAAATTTTAACTGTAAAACCTTAGAACACGTCAGAAATAGCCATAAAATTTTCAGAATTTTCTGACACGTTAAAGAGGCATTTTGGTAATCTTTGGATTTTTTGTCCAAAATTACAAAAATTCTTTTTTTTGGTTTTTTTTTCCTTCTTTTCTTCTTCTTTTCATTTTATATTCTTCTAAACTCTATTTCTGTGATTCTATTATCTATTTTCTCTTATTTCAAGGCTACTTGAAGTGCTAATTTCAATTTTAATTTATTTTGCTTCCGCATCCTTTATTTTATTTGAGGCTTTGAAAAGTTATTCAACTTCAATTTTTGGTATCTTCTCTTTGTATTGCATCACATGTTGGACAGGATCATGGACAATAAAGCCACATAGAAACTTGAGAGTGGAATCCCAACTCTCTAAGGTCACAAATCCATCACACCTCACAAATCCCGTGTGTCATGGCTCTTGTTTCTACACTTAATCTTGCTATAATTGATTGCTTCTTGCTGTGCCAAGTAACTAGATTACCTCCAACAACTGTGCAGTAACCAAAAGTGGATCTCCTATCAATCACTAATCCTACCCAATCTGCATCTGTAAAGGCTGAGATCCTGCCATCAATTATACAAAAGTCTCTAACCTAGAGTCTTTTTCAAATATCTAAGGATGCAATATACTACCTCAAGGTGCCTTGTCGTAGGGGCATACATAAACTGACTGACCACCCCAACTTTATAAGAGATGTTTGGTCTAGTCAGGGTCAAATAGATTAGTTTTCCCACTAGTCTCTAATAATTACCAATATCAATGAGTCAGTGGCTCTTATCTGCCTGCAAATGGTGGTAGACTTAATGGGAATCTCACAAGGTCTACATTCCAACATCCCAGTTGAAGAGATTCAACACATATTTACATTAGGATAAGAAGATATTGTTCTTAGATGTAGCAACTTTAATTTCAAAAAAATATCTAGGTCCCAAATATTTAATCTTAAACACCTTGCCAAGAAAACCTTTTAAGTTGTTTATCTCACACTAGTCATCACAATGTCATCAACATAGACAATAAGCATAGTCACCTTTCGTTCATAATGTTCTATAAAGAGGGTGTGGTCAGCTTGACCCTGTTTGTATCCATTTTTTAGTATAACACTACGAAACCTTTCAAAACATGCACTAAGAGAATGCTTAAGGCCACAGAAGGCCTTCTTGAGTCGGCATAATTTTCCTCTGCTAATAAAGTGTTGAAAACCATGAGGTAATCTCATATAAACTTCCTCTTCAAGGTCACCATGTAAGAAGACATAATTGACATCAAATTGAAACAAGGGTTATCTCTAATTGGCAGCAACAGAGATCAAGATACGAGAAGAATTCATTTTTGCAACAAGAACAAAAGTCTCCCAATAATCAACCTCATATGTCTTTGTATAGCCATTGGATACTAATCTGGCCTTATACCTCTCCAATGTGCCATTGAGTTGTAATTTCACAGTGAATATCCGTTTGTAATGTACAAGTTATTTCCCATGAGGAAGATCTAAAACATCTTATGTTTTGTTCTTCTCTAAGGCTTGCATTTTCTCTTCCATTTCTCCTCTCCACTAAGGTTGAGATAGGGCTTGGAATATACTGCATGAAATTAAAACAAAAGACAAAAAGGTGAAAAAACCATAAACTCATGAGACAAAGATTTATACCACACATAATTAGCAATATAATGTTGGGTACAAAAACGAAAACCCTTCTTGATAGCATTAAAAAGGTGGGAATCATTACAAGACATAGGATGAGCAATAACTGAAGATGAGAAGACTGGTTGGGAATGCACATGAGATTCAAGGATAGGGGAAACTCTTTTCTTATTATATCGAACAAGCACATGAGTAAAATCTTGCACCCAAGACTTCTTTTAGTTGGTTGCCACTAGATCTTTCTCTTTGGGAACACCTACTTGTTCCATCTCCTCATAGCTATAATATCCATCAACATCAAAAAACATATGGAGGAACAGGTAAAAGAAGGCCCAACTCATCTTCCCTTTCAGTTCTACTCTCCCCCTAGAGATAAGACTGGCTAAGGGGGAAAAAAATAAACAATCTCAGGAAAGGTAGCATCCATGGAGACAATGTACTTCCGAGTACAGGGGTGATAACATTTGTAGCCCTTCTGTTTCGGAGCATATCCAAGAATGATACATTTAAAGAGCTTTGGATTCCAACTTGGAGCAATCAGACTTAGGAGCATAGACATAGCAAATGCAACCAAAGACTTTAAGAGGAATGGAAGACCTAAGAAAAGAACACGAGAGAAGCTCAAGGGGACATTTCAATCCCAAAATACGTGAGGGCATACTGTTTATTAAGTAAGCAATATAATGCAGGAGCAGATGCAGCCAAGAAGAAGAAACTTTATTATTATGGACAGGGTGCACGATTTATCTTAATAGTTAGAGTAGTTAAAATAAGTTTTTAACATGTAATAAGGCCTTTTTAATGGCCTTAGGAAGTTTTTTTTTTTAAATTATTTTACTCCAGAGGGTTTTTTAGAATTTATTATGCTAAAGGGGTCTCAATGTAATATACAAAAGTTGCTTAAATTTAGGAGTTTTTTTCTATTACACGACTAGCCCAAATTTTGAATTATTTTGGACTGTAAAAACAACTAAAATAAGAGCCCACATAGTTGGTCATGCAAGACTATTTTAAAGTTTATATTGAAGTTAAAAAAAAAGTCAAATTGTGGGGCCCATTCTATCCTAGTCAACAACCCCATAGTTAGCTTAGTTTAGGAGAATTTAAAAGAATCATGTGGGGCCCAACAACTTTGGTCAACAAGCCAAGAGTTGTGGCAAGTTGGGATTCTTTTATAATAGGGCTTTTATGTTTTTAGAAAATTTATTATTTTATGAGTCTTTTACAATGAAAAGTTGTTCAATAAGTGTCCTAAAAAATTCTAGGGATTTTAATCTTTTTATTTAAGCCATGTAAATCCTATAAAAGGCCACATGATTTCAATAAAAAAAAGATAGTGAAGATGCTTGAAAATTAGTGAAACACGTGTGGTGTTGTTGGGTTGCAATCCATTCTCTTCTCTCTCTCCTAGTATCTTGGGTAGAGTCATGGACTCTCCACTTCTTCTCCCTCCTCTCCTCTACACAAGTGGAGGTAAGTACCTATTCTCCCTTCGCTTCTCTCTCTCTTCTTTCTTCCTTGCTCTCTTCTCTCTTCTCTACTAGCTGTTTTCCCTCTATAGTCCAATAAACCCACGAAAGCCCTCTATTCTACCCCATAAACCAGCATATAGTTGACCTAAATCAGTCCCCACGAACTGCCATAACTAGCCTTGTTGTCTACCCTTGTAACAGTCCCAAATTCCTCTTTGTTTAGCCTCAAAACAGCACACTATTTTGTCTGTGTTAACTCCTCCTAAATCCAAAACAGTTGCCTTACTTATATAGGTTCACACACCAAAACACGTCCAAATTTGCTGATATTTGGAACTGTGATGCAACTTGAACCCAATAATGACCCTGTCAGGGGAGAAAATTGTGTGAGAACGCAAATGGTGAGAACTGTGTGAGAACACTGGAGAACCTAACACGTCGTGGGGTGTGGGAGAACGTACGAGGGAATGTTAACTTGGGTTTGGTTTGATTGTGGGCCCCGCTTTTGTCTTCTATCCCTCAACAAAACCCCAAAACAGGAGAAAATTGAAAGTCTCCAAACCCTAAGACACCATCGCTTCGTTTGTCCCCACCATTGGTGACCAAGTGGTCCCCCCGTTTGCCAGTCTCCGGTCACCATCACCGGTCGACCATTGAATCAAACCGTGGGTACAGCCTAAGGGTTATTCTCTTCTCTTTTCTTGTCCCCTATTCTATCCCCATTGTCGGTGAGAGAGAACGCCAGTGCCAATCGCCTGCCAACGATTTAACAAGAAGAAAATTGTTCAGTGATTGATCTTACAAAATTGCAAACCACGGTTAACAGGAAGAAAATGCCAACATAATTGCAAAAGAGGGTTTCGTGTAGAATCTGTTCATTGTTGCCACCATGGTTATTTTTCTTGAAGTTTTCAATTATTGAATTTGCAAAAACTTAAAGTAGTCGTGAAGCCAATGGAGAAACCCAAGCATGTATTGAAGTTCATTTGGCTGGAGAAGAGCATCAGTCTTACACTCGACTAGAAGATACCCGGTCACCGCACCATTCCTCTTAGTCCTTACTACTTGGGAAGAGCTCAAGTCCCTATTAGAGACTAAGCCATGGATATGAAAAAGATCATTATTCTTCTTAATCAGGCTACTAATATCAGCAATTTGTGGCAACGAAGCGGTTATAATTTATTTCCCACACTTGTTTCGGTTATAATTTGTTCTCCTCTCAATTAAGTTTTTTATGTTGTAATCCATGGGATTCTAGTTCTTGTTCCTTCTTCACAAAAGGCTCGTCTGAGTCTTGTTCCTTCAACTATTCTACTAGTTCCTCTGCTGCAAGAACCCATTTCAAAAGCAATAGAGAAAGAGGTGGTCTTTTAGCTTTCAAAACTTTTGGGTCGGTGCTCTTAAATGGGTTTTTGTACCTGTGTTGTGGATGGTTTGATTCTAGCAGTGGCACCAAAAGTTACAAGACTGTGAAAGAAGAAAAAGAAGAGGGATTTGTTGCAAACAAGACAGCACAACATAAGAGCCCCTCCTTTGTTTCTATGAATTTATTCGAGTACCTCCTTACTCTTGTCATCGTTTTTGGTGTGGCTTTTGCAGCTTGGTATTTTCTCATTAATAAAGCCAATTCTTAAAGATCTCAGTTCTATCGTTTCTTGAATATTGTCCTTAGTGAAAGGTGAAGGAAATAAAATGTTGAGAAATCCCCATTAGAAATATATTTTAATCACTAGCAAGCTTTTGGATTTTGTATATAAAAAAAAAAATGTAGTGGGCATGAAAGCAGGATCTCAGCTGAGAGTGACATATCAGTAGCTATACAGAGGAGAACAATTAAGAGGGTTGTAGCTCTGGCAAGCTTAGAATCCGCCATTAGAGAGGCTAGACCTCTACTTCTTACTCCTCCTTCCCTGGCTCAGCTACACATCCTTGCATTATGTTATGTGATTACCCCTTTTTTCACCTTTATAGATCTCTTCACAGTTGGAGCAGGAGACAGAAAAACACCCAGAAGATCAATTGAGGTTGAAGAAGGAAAGAAACAAAGAGACGTACAAGATTCGTTTTTTTATCAGAAATTCATAATAAAATAGGGTTTTGAGCAGAGAAGAGAAGTGGCAGGGACCACACCCAAACCATGGATCAAAACCACGGTTAAAACCTTCGCATGCCTCCCCATGCCACCAACGACATGTCATTCTCTCCGGCGTTCTCACATATTTCGTTCTCACAAAATTCGGGGGCCCCTATCAGAGCTCAGAATTTTCTGATGCACGGATAAGAGTGTTTTGGTCATTTCACACCACTACCCCAGAATTTGAATTTTGCCCTATTCCCTCTTTCAAGTTGCTCATTCTACATCATAGTAATTTGAAGAGCATCAGCCCAAAAAAGCTAGGAGAACATACATATGGAAAAGCAAAGCATGAGTGATCTCAAGGAGATGTTAGTTATTTCTCTCAATTACCTCTTTTGCTCAAGAGTACCAAGAGAAGTAGTTTGATGGAAGATATCATGATGAGAGAGATAAGAAGAAAAAGCATGAGACATATATTCATCACCATTATCAGAACAAAGAACCTTAAACTTAGTGTCAAACTGCGTTTCAACTAATTTGTGGAACATTGAAAGGCTGAAAAAACCTCATTCTTGAATTTCTACAAGTAAATCCAAGTAGCCTGAAAGAATCATCAACAAAGGTCACAAAATAAAGGAAACCAAACAATGAGGTAATGGGAGCAAGGCCTAAGACATTAGAATAAACAAGGGAAAATGGAGAAGAACTACGACTTATACTCAGATAATAGAAGGAACAACTCAAAGAATAGGAGGAACGAAAATGTTTAACCAACTCACAAGTTTCATAATGAAAATCTGATTCAAAAGAACATAATTCTATAAAGAATTTTTATAGTATGGGAAAGGAAACATGGCTAAGACGTGTGTGCCATTGAAAAAGCTGATCATGTTGAAAAGAAGACATAGAAGGGATGAATGACTGTTGAGCCATAAAGAAAGGAGATGATGCATGTTGAATAGTAGAGGCAACTAATAAGATACAACCCCTGATCCTCATGTCTTCTACCAATAGTCTTCCTCATCTATAAGTCCTGGAAAACACAATACGAAGAAAAGAATGTAACACTGCAATTCAAAGCTTTGACAGTATGACTAACTGAAACAAGGTTCAACATAAAATTAGGAACATGAAACACAAAGGACAAAGGAAAAGAGGATGTAGGAGGAATATAACCAGCACTAGCAACAAAAGACAATGAGCCATCGATACTACATACCTTGTCTCTGCCAGAACATACCTGGTAAGAGAAGAAAAGGCTAGACAATCCTGTTATATGATGAAAAGCTCCAAAATCAATGATCTAAGGATAACTGAGAAAATAGCAATGAGAGGAGATTGAAGTACCATTAACCAGAAGAAACACACCAAAGGAAAATCCTTCTTTAAAAGTGGAGCTTTCTAAAGACCATGAACCAGTTGAACCAACCATTAATCCTCATGTTGAACCACCATTAAAGCCAAGAAGAAGCCCAAGGCAAACTACGGAACAAAGTAGGACATTCCAAGAAGAGCTAAGACTCATAAAAGAGCTTTCATAAGAATCTATGATGGAGATCGGTTGCTTATAAATTCAAGGGCGAATTTCTCCCCACCTTGAGAAAATGATGCAAACATTGTGAAGAGGTTATTGTATATGCCACCCATAAGAGGACCAAGTTCAAATTATATGTGTACATCTAGAATCATTTAGGTGGGTGGGATATCATAGTAATAAGGCCTTTTGTACCATAGGTTTTTGGATTTTTTATTTTAATTGGGTTTAATTTGTAATAAGGCTTGAAAGCCAAAGTTAATTTAGGGGTTTAGAGTAATCCTGTAATTTACTTTTAACCCAAGTTTTCTAATGTCAAAACTTGTCTCTTTGGTGGGATTTTGGTGTCTTTAGAAGGTTTATTCAATTACGTTTGAAAAGAGACCAAGATTGCGTAAATCCGAGATGATTTGAGAGAGTTATGACCAAATTACTAAAATGGTTTTAGTGAGTAACCAGAATCGTGTTTTAGAGGTTTTTAGTAAGTATCCTAGCTAGAAAATGATTCCTTTTTTATGTTTTAAAGCATGTATAAAGGGCTGCACAAAATTTAATAGATTAGAGTTAATAATTTTGAATAAAGAATTGATTTTGTGAAACCCACGTATGGTGGTGTTATCCCCTCCCTCCTATGGTGAAGCCGTAGGCTCCCTAGGTTTATCCCCCTCTTTCTTCTTCTACTTTCTTATTCCTCACATATAATCTCTTCTTCTTGTTCTTCTTCTTTCTTGTTTTCTCTTATCATTATCTTGATTTTTTCTTTCTTTCTTGATTCTATGTTGGAATAACTTCCATTCTTTGGAAGATCAAGATTGTTGTCACTGATTTGGAAGATTGAATCTTGGGGCAGATTTTCAAGCAAGTTGCAGGCTCAAGAAAAGGGATTTTCATGCTGATTTCAACAGGTGTTTTTTTTCTTTCTTAATCCCTTTCTTTCTACTCTTGAAACTCCATTAAAATCTGTTCTTTAAATTTTAGCTCTTAGACATCTTTCTTGAATTCTCTCTATTGCTGCTTCTTGAATTCTCAATGTTTCTTGAACCATAGAAATCCCCCTCGCTATTCCTATCTTTTCTTGAATTTATTTTTAGGGTTTTTCTCACCTATATGTCTACTCATGGTTCATTTAAGTTTCTTGAAATTTTCTGCTCTTATTTCTTTAGTTCTTGGTCAATCTTTCTTGAATCGTTTTCTGGTTTTCTTGAATTCAAAATTCTGCAATCTGAGATTTTATATAAGTTTATATAGCCAAACTTGTCAGAATTATTTAAAATTTGGTACACATACTCCACATAGGCATCAGAATTAGCCTGCAAAGTTGCATTTGTTATGACGCACGACCAGGGGTATTTTAGTAATTTTGTGGGCATGCCCCAAAAATTCCAGAATTGCCCTTTAGGCCCTTTTCTTTATCTTTCTCCTTCTTTCATGATTCAATTCTTCATAAACTCTCTTATTTAGTTCCCCTCTCTATCTGTTGATTTTCTTGGTAAATAGTTTAGTGTTTGGAAAGAGCCCTAATTTTTTTCTGGAATCTTTAGGGCCTAGAATCCAAAATCCTTATTTGCTTTTGCTTCAGCATATTATTGTTTGGGCCCGTATACTGCATCAAGAAGGGTTCCCGGTGCTCAGATCCACTAGATAGCTTTAATACCAAGTGGAATTCTGTTGTATGTAAAGTGTTTTGTACTAGGGTTTGTAGAAGAAGACGACGAGAGAAAGGAGAAGTAAATTGGGAAATCGTATGAAGAGTTATGTAGTCTCTCTCATACGTATTCTATATATTCAAAAGGAAAAGCATACATCACATCACTACATGTGGGTATTTACAAGTATACTTTTTATACTATCTAAAGACACATTCCCTTACATATTGTACTCTAATTTATTCCTATGTACATCAACACAACTACGAACATGATAAAAGATAGTTACGAGGGTAAATTCTGAACCCAGTGGAAAACCTCCAAGAGGATAAGTTTCTTCCCATCAGTCAGTAGTGTGAAAAATCAGTTAAATGTAACTAATAATGGTAATTTTAATAAACATTTCAAATAAAAGCCTAATTATTCACTTGAATGAAGCATTATGTTCTTCAACATATTTATGTGAATGATAGTAGCAGAGAATCTTCAGTGCAGTATGATTTTTCACAAAGAGGATTTCAGACAAGAAGTAGTGTATGTTTAGAATTTCACAAAGCAAAGAAGTTAAAAATTTTGTTAATTGGTTGCTCAAACCAATGATAGTAATACTCTTGAATGTTGATGGATACTTAATTGACACTTTGGCATTAAGAATGATTGAATACCCTCCATAAATCCAGATTATCAGTATATGATACCCTATGGAAGAACAAAAGCGACCCACCAAATGACTAACCTATTCCACTTATTTGCTAGACATCCTATTGGATGGGGCACAGCCCAAAATCATACCTACTCAACACTTATAATTGGCTGATATACAATCCCCAGCATTCAACTTGTATCTGTTACGATCTGTTTCTTTTGGTGGGTAAGATTGGATTAAGCAGACCCTGGCCAGCTACATTAATATAAACAGAATCTACAAGCGCCAATATTCACAACCTCTAGTATCCTCTTCTACAAAATGTGAAAGAGCAATAGCCAGCTCAAGAGGAGGAGATGACAAAATGTCATCATCAGCATCACTACAAACAAGAAGGCAAATAACTAAAAGAATGAAATGGAAGGAATATATTTATCCCAAAAAAAAAGCTAAATAGAAAGTACATGGATTGAATCCTTGCAGGATGCAATTTTACAAAAATTCCATATCTAGATTGATGCAAGAATATTGACATCCCACCCAAGGTCCAAACAGATTCTATCCATGCATCAAATGTGGGTCGAAATGCACATCCATGCTCTACTTTTGGAGGCTTTCCTATCTCCCATATCTATTAAGATCTGATCATAGATCCGAATTCCAAATCCAACCCGGATCAAATTCAGAACTAGCATAACCAACTCTAATGCCACCCATTAAATGGACCTCATTGTAAGATCCAAGAGGAAGGGGGATCCGATATTGAATGTGACCCAACCTCATTTCAGGCTCTTCTCAAGAACTCTCCTCACACTCCTCCATGGCACTTGCTAATGGAGGAAATCCAGAATGTGAAGGGAGGAATAACAGGGATACCTGTAAAGGGGTGTCTGTGATAATATACTCCACAACAGGCAATCCAAGGGAAGCCCTGGTTGCATCAGCCACCTGCAAGTGCCGAATTCGAAGCTCTTCTTCGATTCCAGCATCAAGAACCAAACCCACCTGGTTCATGTCACAAAATTCAGTCTGATAACAAGCCACTTTTCACAAGGATGTGCAACACGCTATTGAGCCACATGGCTGGAACTAGAAGAGATTGATAGAAGCAAACCTTATTTTGGTGAACTGGTTGCAGAGCCCAAGACCCTTCTGCGAACCTATCAAGCGCATGACCTTCCACGTAAAGCACATTCGGCATAGGCCAGTAGAGCATTGCTGCATTAAGCACCTGTAGAATCCAACCAATGGTGTTATTCCTTAGACCATAACGTCCCCCGACGGTTAACCGTTGAAACCAGCCGTTTGTTTTTTTTAACTAACACAAGGGCCAAGTGAGGGTATTATAGTAAATACACAGTTAATAAATACTTCTTTGTATTTATCAAAATACCCTTTGTCCAGGTGCTACGAATGTGAGAATGAAACCCCTCTGATAACCGTTTGATTGAAATTAAAAGGTCCCACTTATTCTTCTGATTGTCCTCAGAGGGAGTCTCACGTGAGTTCGAACTCATTGAATGACTGAAAAATCGATCAGAAAAATAAAAAAATAAATACAAAAATAATCAGAGAGGGAGAGAGAGGGACATTAGGGTGTGAAATGAGGCAATCAACGACGGTGGCGAGGGTTCGGGCGACCGGCAGAGCGTCGCCGGCAAAGCCGCCAATGGTGGCGCCGACGCCTGTCGGGACGATCATCACGCTCGTGTATGGCCTGTTGAACTGGAATCCACCAGAAACTATAAAATCAAAAACTCCAAATAGCTTGCAGCATATTAACAGTAACAAATAGAAGAGAAGGGATTGAGAGGGCTGCGGAGAAGAATCTATTTTAAGAACTGACCTTGTTGGTGGCAGAAATACTCGAACACGAAATCCGTAGTTCATTTCGTGACAGGGTTTTGGTGAGGGAACGGAGCGAGCGACGGCCCAGAACATGTTCACCGGCGGCAAACGTACGGCTGTGGCGGAGTGCCATCGGCGAGACTGTGTTTGTCGCTCCAATTTCCCTCGTTGATAAGTTAAAGGTTGTCGACAGAAGAATGTAGTACTAGATAGTATCCTCTCTCTCTCCATCCGTCTATCTTTCTGGGAACGAAGCAAATGTTCTGTGATAAAAATGCCTCTGTACTTCTAGGAATCTATCAGTGTAGTGGGCAGACCATTTTGCCCTTTTATCATTCAAAATGACGGGGGGGAAAACAAGTGACTCTTCTGTGATCAAAATTATATGTGACCCTCTGTGACCACGCCACAGATTGACACAACCGATATGTTTTTAAATTTAGCCTTTTTTTCACTGACTTTTTTAATACTCTTACCACATGTCATCCTGAAGTGTGGTCACAAACACTTTTTGGTCACATAACATTTGTTTAGTGTGATAAAAGGCAGCTTCTTTTTTTTTTTTTTTGGTAAAAATAAAAGGTAAGGTAGGACTGACATAAGGGACAAACACGTCAGCACCAAAAAGTGAAAAGCATCTCCAAAAAGTGTAAATCACTTTTTCAACATTGATGTGTTGGCCCCTAATGTCAATCTTACTTTAGGTTGACATAAATCAGTCTTACCAAATCCTGCCTTAACTCATATGGGGCAAGGCAAGATTTCATCAAGAAATCTTCAATAAAAACATGGGGAAAATCTTCTCTACCAAATTTGATGTGACCAGATCACCGGTTAGCACGTGTGTATAGATTAAAAGCATAAGATGAGTGCTCAATGCTAAGTGCCCAAAAAGAGGCAACAAAGAAGGGGGCATATCAGCACTGGGAGGATGATGCATCCCTTCACTGCCCACACCATTTTCTCGTAATTAAAAATACATCATTACGCTTGTCACTATGTATTTGGTTCATATTCGATTTGCTTAAAGCTAATATTGTAGGCCATGTTACGTAGAATACAACATATGATACATAAACCTTAACGTTAACCCATTTCTCATCTTCCATCTCCATTTTGTATTAAAGAAAGTTGAAACCTCCCGAGTAACTCAGTTTCCCTTTTCTAGTTGAACTCCACAGGTCGTTGTCCATTTCCATAATTCCAAGGTCCTTATTGTTTATATATATATATATATATATATATATATATATATATCAGCAAAATATACTAATTTGATCTGATATTAAATTAAATAAACAAATATGAATATAGACATGCCTATATCTGTTTTGTATCCGGTCCATTTACAGACTTACACATCATGTCTCAGTGATGCACATAACACATTGGTCACTCATTTTCGTCGCAAAAGATTTATATATTAAATTTGGTGGGGAGGTAGTGTTAAGACTAGGGTTGTAAATGAAGCGAATTCAAAACAGATCTAGATGTATTTGTATTTGTATTCGTTTAATTAATTAAATATTAGATGTGAATTCGAATATCTATGAATATTTAAAAATAGAATTTGTATTCGTATTCATTTATTTAAACGAATTTTGAATACAAATTCAAATATATCTTATTACATTTTATAATCAAAAAAATAAGATTTTTAGTGGTGACACATATTTTGAGGGGTCATAGAAGATTCTCACACTCTTTTATGAGAACGACAACAATAGGATCTGAATGGATTCACAAAAAATAATTTAGCGGATTCACACAAATGGTTTTGTCCCCTTCGTTGACATCAAGTAGAAACTCTTTAATACATATCCAACATACTCATTTAAGTTGTATAGCCTGACGAAGAGAACCAAGACAAAAGACCTTCGCCATTCACACTTATTAACTTTTGTGGATTTCTCTGAGGAGACCCTGTTGTTGTCATGGAAACATCGAAATCGATAGTGAAAATTGTGAGAAGGACGTATTCTTTTTTGCCATCTCATCTTCGAGCTCCAAAATTAGGGCTTTTGATTCCTTTGAAGTATTAAGACAAAGATGTTTATTTACCTAAATATACTTTCTTCATGATAAATAAATAACATATATAATGGTACATTGTAATTAGATTTTGCACAGAGACCGTCTTAGGGCTTTGTATTACCTTCTAAATAAAAAGGCAAGACAAGACTAGGTGGGAGTGAATTGATTCCTTCATTGTTTCTTTCTTATAATGATTTACCAAATTATCCATCTTATGTTATGCCCATAATTGTTTTTATTTATTTATTTATTAAACTAAAATCTTTCCATATATACATAAACTTAAATGATTGAATATTAATCTGAACGGATGTATACATATCTGCATTTGGTTCATTTATAATCAAATATTTATTAAATGAATAAGATATAGATACATTCATATTCGCCTTAATCGGATCGAATGTGAATCAAATAGGGATGCTTAGGCGGATAGTTGATAGCCCTAGTTAAGACTTGTAGAACAGTACAAGACTACTATAACTTGCCGTATGTGTCACGATAAGAAGATCTTGAGTCATTGTTGGATATATCCTGATTTTATATATATATATATATATATATATTTTGAGCAATCAAAAATTTTCAAATAGAACTTCAAAATGCTTTAAAATTTTAATGCACATTAAAAATCACCTAATCATGCTAATATTTTGTCTATATAATTATTTTTTTAGGTAATTCAACAAAGAGCATTGCATCTTGATAGCCAACAAGGGAAATTAGAATTCCATGTAATCTCTATTACAAGCAAGTGCCCCACTTGGCCGTGGCATGGGCCGTTTTGTTAGATTTTGAATAATCTCCAGTCTGAATGGACAAATATCACTCCATTGCCAATCAGTGCATGACATGTGACTTGATGAGGGTATTTGAGTCAATACGCATGGTCAATGAAGAACATTATGTAAATACACAATGAACAAATACCTTTGTATTTATTAATGCACCCTTTGTCAGACATCATGTCACATCCTGAGAAGAGACTGTAGTGTCCATCTAGGCTGAAGATGATGTGAACTCGTTTCGTTAATAGATTGAAGCACAAAATTGAAGGGAAATAGAATTCAAACATGTATTTAGGGAGGCAGTATTCCATATGCAGTAACTAATGATCCAAGGAATACCTTGATGAGGCTTAGATTAGACAAGAAACATTCAAGTTATTCGGGCCCAACCGGTGTATTGTCCCTATAGATCCATATCGCCAACGCCCTAGTGCTCTGGTGGCTGAAGCATATGTCTTCCATAGGGAAGAGCCAGGGTCAATTCCCTGGAAAGATGCAGGGGGGTGAGCAGTGAGCATTGGAAGTCACTTGCTTGGGTCTACTCAAGTTGGGTTGGGTGAGATGAGCATATACTAATGTAGACCTTAAAGGTCAATATCAAAAAATAAAAACTAAAAAGATCTATATCCAAGACTCTCCCTAAAGAGAATTACCCCCTCAATCATTTGAGGCAAGTTATATATCAGGTTTTGGTATCCATATAACGGTCTAGGGCATAGATCCATACCTAAGACTCTCCCTAAAAAGAATTACCCCCTCAATCATTTGAGACAAGCTAGGTCTGAGGTTTTGGGATCCATACAATGGTTTAGGGCCCTTAATAACTTTTTTTCATATTATTTTATAGGTAAGTAGGTGAAGATGGTTTTTGAACCCAGGTCAATATTTCCCTTTACTGCATGTGAGTCATTAAGCAATTTAAGGTCGTGTTTGGCATCTATTAAGGAAGATTCTCTTTCCACAAAATCATCAATTCCTTAATTGTCCCCTATCTCTTGCCACCAATCTTGTTATTATTTGTTGTACTCATTAATTGTAAATCCCTAGTCTTTAGAAACCGTATTACTATTCTTTTATTGTTTCGGTTGTAAGTCTATATATATACATATAGCAATTCAATACAGAATGTGCAATTGCCATTCTCAAAAATCTCACGATTGTTTTCTCTATTATATGGTATCAGAGCCATTATAGCTCTTACGAGTCTTTTTCAAAGATCCCAGGCCTTCCTCTTTGCTTCCCATTCTTTTCTCCATGGCTAATGAAAACTTGGCAACCTCTACCCTCAAACAACCCAATAGCAAAATCCTTATTAATACAACCTTGAGCCAAAATAGCCTAATAGCCATCAACTCCACCCAACTCCCTGACAAGCTAACATCCTCCAACTATCCCTCATGGAAAGCCTAAATTGATGCCTTGCTCTTTGGCTACGATATAATTGGCTATGTTGATGGAACTAAGCCATGCCCACCAGAGATGATTTTGGTAGAAGGGAAGTAAACTCCCAATCCCGAGGCCTTATTATTGAAGAGGCAAGGCAAACTTCTCTTCCATGGTATTCTTGTCTCGCTCTTAGATCGAGTTAGACCTCTGATCAGTTCATCCAAAGGCTTCGGCCGAAGCTTGAAACCGCCTTACCAAGCTATATGCCAATGCTTCATTATCCCAAACCACAGGACTAACGTAACAACTCACCAACATAAGTTGAGGTATGCAATCTGTCACTGACTATCTTGGTACAATTTGTGGCCTTGCTGATGAACTTACTCTTATTGATGCACCTGTTCCACATGCTCATCTCATTAATCATATTCTCAACAGTATCGGTCCCGAGTTTAAGGAACTTTCTGCTGCAATAAGAGCATGAGACACAGTAATCAGTTTCGAGGAGCTTCATGATAAACTCGTGGAATACAGATCATATCTCAAGCGAGAAGAGAGTTGATCCACCAATGGCATCACCGCCAATGCCACCCACTTTAATCAATCCAAGAGCGGTAATCAAAATCAGCAAGGTAAAAATAATTACCAGCAGAATCGTAATAATCAAAGTGATCAATGCACCAATGGCTTCAACAACACTCAAGGCAACAACTCTGGTAAAAATCTGAACTTAATCTGCCAGTTCTACAAAAAGAAAGGGCACAGTGCACGAGAATGCTACACTACAAAGTGGTTAATGGGGGGCTGCCTATTCCACCTAAAGCTAATCATACAACCACTAGCAACAATCATGGGTCTAACCCCAACTAGCTCCTTGACACCAGTGCTTCTCATCAAGTCACATCAGACAGGAACAACCTCTCTCTTCGAGAGCCTTATGAGGGGTCAGATGACATCGTCATTGGTGATGGTACAAGTTTGCATATCACACACATTGGCAACTCTACTCTTTCCACTCCATTCAATTCTTTTTCACTCAATAATATATTATGTGTTCCCACCATGCAACAAAACTTAGTTTTCGTATCTTAGTTTTGTAAAACAAATAATACATCTATTGAATTTGACCCCTCTTCTTTTTGTGTCAAGGATCTAGCCACGGGGGCACCTCTCGCCAGAGGACGGAGCAAGAATAATGTGTACGAGTGGTCAAGCATAAAGGAGACTCAACCGGTGACAAAGCAAGCATGTTTTGGTATCAAGACCACCCTTGATCATTGGCATGATCGTCTTGGTCACCCTTTATCAAAAGTCTTAAGTCGTGTTGTGTCCTTTAATAAACTCCTTGTGCAATCGAGTCAGTCAAAATTCTTTTTCTGTGATTCTTGTCAATGAAACAAAAGTCACAAATTACCCTTTTGTGTTTCAAGTTTAAAAAGTTGTGGTCCGTTAGATTTGGTGTATTTGGATCTATGGGGTCCTTCCCTAATTCGTTCAATGAATGGCCTTTCCTATTATATCATTTTTGTTGATCATTTCACGAAATATTCTTGGTTATTTTCGGTGGCAAACAAATCTGATGTTTTCTCCATATTTCCAAAGTTCAAAGCCATGGTTGAAAAATTCTTTAACACCTCAATTAACACAATTTATACTGATGATGGTAAAGAATACCAA
>JAOXJP010271311.1:0-34580 GCA_025762735.1 Platanus orientalis | reverse complement strand
AAATTAATAAACCTGAAATTTACTTACAAGTAATAGAGAATCCACTCCCTTGTAAGTGCGCTCCCAGTGTCTCCGGTAGGCACGCTCCGTCCAGTGTCTCCAATGGACTAACTCGCACTTGGTGTCTCTGGCAAGTGCTTTACGAATAACGCCTTTGGTGATTTCGACAAAGGCAAAGAATCCGCCTTCGGTGACTCCAGCGAAGGCTACAACTTGTTGTAGACGAAAGAATCTTCATTCTTCAGAATGCCTCTTGTGTAGGCAAATTTGATTTGTATAAACACCTTCTTTGCTCTCAAAAGATTTAACTACAAATGTTTGGGAAGCTCACAACTGACCTTGAATGTGTTCTACTATAGTGGAACAATTCCAAGATCATTGGTCAACAAGAATTTAACTCATAGGCTTTTGGCTCTTTTTCTCAAAAATTTGACTATGTATTAATAATCAAAGACCCTATTTACAGAGGTTTAGAGAGGTCAAGTTCGTCCCCAAATGACTAGTTTACAACAGTTAAAAAAACTAGCCGTTATGCCAACTTGAAAAATTCAAAATTTAATTTTTTTCGCTGGGAACCGGTCCCAATGGAAGTGTGACCGGTCCAACATGACCTATCCTACATAATTTGGAACTAGTCCCAATATTCAGAAAATTTTGTTCCGCTCGTTTTGAGTACTTATGGGCCACGAGCGGATGTCAGAACCAAAAGTTATAGCCATTTTAAGTTAGACCATTTTTCAAAACATTTTTTACTTAATTTCTTTTATAATTTTGATTCGTCATTGGTCCAAACCTTTTGGGCTTCTTCCTTCACTTTCTTGGTCTTTTCTTTGGTCCAACCTTGAGCAATGGTCCCAGAGTTTTGGGTTAATGTATATCACTCTTCAAAGTATATTTTGACTTTAGGTTTAATCCCAATTCCCACTTACCAACCTTTGTTATTTTTACCTTCAAATTCCGGGTGTTGGCTTTCTTGAGGTAGCTTGCACTTGAGACTTAGAATTCTTCCATGATGCTTGAGTCTCTTTGCCATGGTCATCTCAGCTTCGAGTACTTTATCATGGTGCTTCCCCAAACTCTCTTTTTGGACTTACATGAACATACACAATTACAATATAAAGTCCCACTACATGACCACTACACGTACTTACATTGTTTTGTGCATAGACATTGACAATACATAAGACCTAACACTAAGATGTTAGTTATCTATAAAAAATCTTATATATAGTAAAATCTAAGGTATGGTTGGCTATACTAATAAAAAGTGGTTTGTATATTGATTTATATGTCCTGATTCTTTGTTATTAACATAGTATATATTTTAGGTTTCTTAGTACTTCATTAAGTTTATTCACTTTATTATATTGTAGTTGATATTATTGATTGTAATTTATTATTATTTACTTTATTATTATTTTTTTCTTCTTGCTTCTAAGGATTTATTGAGCCTCACTCCCTACTTCTCGCTTTCGCTTCTCATTCTGGTAACTATGGTCAAAACTGGAGATCAACTAGCAGATGTCCTTACTAAGGGGTTACTTGGTGTTCAGTTTCATGATGTTGTGAGCAAGCGGGGAATGGGAGATATCTATTCCCCTGTTTGAGGGGGGGTTTATAAGTGTTTGTCAGTATATTATTGTATATATACCATATACAACATGTATACGGTATTCCATCAAGAAAATATAAATAATATTTTAGTGATGTAGAGTGAGATTCTCTGTACACAATTCACTCCATTCTCTCTCTATCTCTTTCTTTTCTTCTTTTTCATCTTCTTCCTCTTCTGACATGCTTGCAGGTACATATTTCAACTGAAAATCCTCTCTTACTCCTACCCAACCTACTCTATGATTCTTTAGTACCTAAAGACTGACCAAAAGCAAAACAGCACCTGAATGTGGTCTTCTACATAGCCAACAATAAAATAAAAAGAGTACTAAGAATAAAAAACTCCTGAAGTTGACTAGTATAGAAACACCTCCAAATTAAGTCCAAAGAGGACATAACCTAAAATGTCTCTAGGCTTGGGTGAACACTCCTTTTTAACCCTCCTGGTCGAAAGTCAAATTATGACTCTTTGAATAGATCTCATCAGCTGGTTGCCTAATCTTTGTTAGCTTTGAATTTCCTTGCCTGATCATGATGGACTTGTAGAGTATGCTTTGAAATACCACTACATGACTGCTGACAAATTTGAAGAAGATCCAACTGTTGGATTTGGAGAATGGTTATTAGAAGGTTTTCTTGGGCTAAACTGCATGAACAGGCCCACTGTTTTTTTCTTGGATTTTAACTTCATCTTCATGTTCTGATTAGGTGGACTAATTTGCATCAAGATCATACATGTAAAGATATCCTTCTCATATTTATTCTAGTTTACTGATAATTTGATAATTGGATTGGGTCAGAGCTGATCCTGGTCTTATGATTATATATCAGGTCAGACCTGGATCTCCTCGTAGATCCAATCGGGTCCGGGTTTGTCATACCTCTAATTGTGGCAGTGCGGATCAACCCTTGGCCCCATCTGGATTGAGAAGTTGACAGGTTGGAGTATTCAAAAAAAAAAAAAAAATGTTGGATTGAGTTTAACCTGAACCCAACTTGAGTTCTGTCTCTCTCTCTCTACACTGGAGCATGAAAAACCTCTTACCAAGTACCAAACGTGCCCTAATAGTGGGAGTGGCGGGTTATTCAGTTAACTCGACCTGGATACATTGCCATTCCCAACCAAAGCCCACCTGCTCAAGATGTTGCGGACACTCACCCCCTTGACATCCTGGCCATGGTCATTCATTGAGCTATTCCTCACCTTAATCTTGTTAATGATCACAGAGGAGCATGGTCTTAAAAACTGGTGATTCTGTGTCGGATCGGCCGACTAAGATCCGATTTCTTATTGTAAATCGGATTCTGTCGGGAATTGGTTTCGGATCGGCCGGATAGATCCGGATCGGAATCGGTCTTGGTTTGACTGGATCGGATCGGGTCACCCTTAGATTGGTACTTTGAATCAGCTGAATTGGCCTTGGACCGCCCAGATTGGTATGAATCAGTCTGGATCGGCCAATCTAAGGTAAATCTTTAGTTTTCACTGGATCAGCCAATCCAGATTGGAATTGGCTGATTCATGACCGAATTGGGGCTGATTCTGATCCTGATTCTTCTTTTTTTAAACCATGCAGAGTAGTGGTACTGGTCTTGTAAGTTCCTCCCACTTAAAGCTGATCTGCTTGCTCTTCTTTTTTCCCCCAAATTCAACCAGAGTGTAATGCTTTTGAGAACAATTACCGTACAGTTCTTGCTGATTTTCCCATATTAATCATGTAGTTGAGATTTGCAAACTATTAGGAGTTGGCATATAGAGCTCTGAAGAAAGGAAAAGAGAGAATCTATTTTTAGGCTCTTGGTTGTAAGGGTTTTGAAAACATGAGTAGGAGTGGATTGATGAGGGATCTGTTTGGTACCATCGGGCTTGATCATATTTTGAATTTTTGGGACTCTATTGTCCTTCCTTTTAACATAGTCATTTGTATTTACCCCCCCACCCCCGAAAAAAAAAAGACTAATAAAACATGTTGTGCTTTTGTTTTGTTTGGATTTATTATGTTTTCAATTAACTTTTCTTTTGGTCGTGTGGGATCTAATTAGTTATTTGATTTTGAGGGTAAAGGATATGATCAATGCATGCAGGTCATAGGTTGGTCAATGTGGTTTTCTGACTATCTCTTTCTTGAAAGAAGCTGGGCAAAGGATGAGAGCACATTAAAGGTAATAATATGTTACATTTGTTGGTGAATAAATACCTACTTTTTGAGGCTTTTCTTCCGACCTGATTTGCGTTTTTTATTTTATTTTATGCAACAGGTGGGTCTTCAACGGCTGAAGGACTTCCCTCGGCCTCTTTGGTTGGCTCTTTTTGTGGAGGGAACTCGGTTTACACAATCAAAGCTTTTAGCAGCTCAAGAATATGCAGTTTCAACAGGGTTGCCTGTGCCTAGAAATGTTTTGATTCCTCGTACCAAGGTTTTATTCTGGTTGTACCTTCAATTAAAGACAAAGGAAAATATGCTCTCTTAATATTCCTACCTGCTGCTTCTCATAGTTATTTTTATTTTATTTTTGTTTTTATCTTGGATTTTAACATTTTCTTCTCTCTCTTTCCATTTATTGTGTCTGATAATTGCTATATATTAGCTTATTTTACCATAAGTTAGTTTTTGGTATTGTGCAATTATAGACAACTTTTTATTTGTCAACTCAAACTAGGAGACATCGATCATCTTAGCTAGGTTAAACACCATTCCACCTAACAAGTATTAAACATCTTTTCCACCATCCCTAGTGTCTAACTCATACTTACCATGGTGAGAAGCAATGAAAAAGCGAGAAGTGGGAAGTGAGGCTTAATAAATTATTGGGAAATGAGAAGCGAGATTTTTTTTGTGTGAAATGACTAGAAAAAGAAATGGAAATAATTGGTGAACAAGTAATGCTTAATAGGAGGTTATTAGCAAAAAGTCTACAACCAATAAGTACCACTACAATAATTGATTACTAATAGGAAGTGAATAACAATAAGTTGCAAACAAGAGTTTTAACTATAATACAATAAATCCATAAAGTAATGAAAAACTTAAAGACTATATTATGCAAATAACAAAGAATCAGGACATAAATCAATATGCAAACCTGATGTAACACACAAGCTCTGATACCAAAATTGATGTAGCTCACAAGCTCTAGTACCAAATTTGATATAGGGTATAGCCAAGTATCTCAAAGAATCTCATCAATTTGAAGAATAGAATGAAGGAAAGGAAGCTAGTAGAGTTTAGGATAGAAAATGAGAAGAAATTGAAGAGAAAAAAATCAAAAGGGTAATTTTGGAATTTTTGGACAGAATATTGAAATGACCAAAATACCCCTGATTGTGCATCAGAGTTTTATGAAACTTTCTAGATAGTTTATGACGTACACATAGGGGTGTCAACGAGCTGAGTTGAGCTGGGCTAAGCCGAGCTTGTCTGATGAAGAAAAAGCTTAGGCTCGTGACGAGCCTGAGATGTCGAGCTCAGGCTTGGCTCGGGCTCATGAAAATAGGCTTGGCTCAGGCTCGGGCTCGGTTCCCAGAAAAAAAATGGGTCATACTTTTAATCAAAACCGTATTTAATTCTTAATTATTCATAATAAAATTTAGGGGCATTTTTCTCATTTCAATTTCTTTTCTATTTGTTTGTCTTATTTTTGAAAGGCTTTTCAACCGTTGGAGTCATTATATCCTCACTGATTCATGTCAACAATTTCCCATTGTCTTCTTCTTTCTCATGTGATTTTTTAGTTGCTATTTTTGAAAAGGAAGATTTGAGCACAATGAAAAGGTTCGTATTATTTGTTGACGACAGTGGTGGAAGATAGGAGCTTTCATATTGTAGAGAGATGGACGGAGATATGAAGCCTTACTCATGGTGAGAATGTTGGAACACGCCAATGAACTAGGAGGCATTCTTGTTGCTAGAAGATGAAGGTGTCGTAAGAGATGGAGTGGATGCTGACTGTGAGAGATGAATATGGGGTGGAAGTGCCGACTGTGAGAGTCTGAGAGATGAATAGGTAAATAGAAAAGATAATGAAAAGGATTGACAAGACAATACCTAACAAAAAATGGTTGACAGGAGGTTAGGTTAGGTACAACCTTGGGTTTGTAAAAATCAGTTTTCATATTTAAATTTAAGAAGAAAATGTATTGTGATGAAAATTCCTCTGTAGTGTATATGATGAATTATAAACTGACATGTTGTTTTTGGGAGTAAACACATCCAAAAAAATTGTTTAGTTGAAAAGTAGGTGTAAAAAAAAAAGGCATCAAATTAAAAATAAATCATGTGTCAATCAATGGCACGACTTTAGAGGTCTGTATCAACACATAATCTTTCGATATGATATCACTTGGAGAAGATTGTTGGTACTTTTGTAAGAATCGGTCAAAAGGAAGGTTTGAATAGGTTAACTTACCAAAAAAAAAAGAGTAGGTTAGCTTAGATAAAGGTTGTAGGTACTTAGAAAAAATAAAATAAAAGAAGTTAAAACTATATATTTATTGAGTTTCAAGCTGTACAAACCAGTAAAATTCTGACAAAAGGTGATATTATGTCACTCATGTTCATATTCCAAATATTAATTTTAAATAAAGAGCAAATAATTTTATAAATACAATAAAAAATTAAGTCCAAGCTATCTGAATATAATTATTTTATATAACTCAAAACGATCCGAGCTGTACTAAGCTCGGCTCAGGTTCACTTAATAAACGAGCTAAAATAAAAGCTCGGGCTTAGCTCAACGAGCTTCAAATAAGGCTCAGACTTGGTTCATGACGAGCCAAGCCAGCTTGGCTCATTGACAGCCCTATGTACACAAAGGGTCTTAGGTTTAAAATTTCATGCAATTTTGAGTCGATTTGATTTGTCAAATTATATAAAATTCAGTCTAACATGTACTTTAACAAAGAACTCTAAAGCTAGTAAATGGTAGCTTTGATTTTAAAATGGTAAGGAAGAAGAGGAATCAAGGGAAAGAAGAATAAAAAAAAGAAAAGAAAGAAGAAGAAATATAAGAAGAAAGATAAAGATAAATACCTTTTGAGTAATCCCTACCTAATAATCCAAGTAATCCCTACAAGGATTTCAAGCAAAAGCATAAGACTTGAAGAAGAAGGAGAAGCACCACTTATAGGAGCAAAACCAACCAAAATTTTTATTAATTTCCATCATACAAAGTACAAATATTTACATCCCATATATAGGCTCACAAACTGAAGAAAATAAAAGAAACCGAATTAGAAACTTTTAAACTACTAGCTTGCTTGCTATCTAAGATTTTCCTAAAGTTAAAACTACTAAAAACTTGACTTTCTACAAACAAAAAGTGCCAAAATCAAGTCCTTCTAGAGGATTTTGACCAACACTCTTAGAGGGTCCTACTTTGACTTGTTGACTCTCTACAATAACTAAAATACCATTGGCAATAAAGCCTTATTACAAAAATACCTAAAAACAAAAATTAAACTAACCCTTATGTCCTAGACTCTAATAACTTATAAACTAATAAGTAAAACAGTAAAATAACTTTAAAAAGACTCCATCATGTGTCCCAAAGATGTTCCCCTATTGTGTCTTCTTGTGTGGACCCCACCAAGGCCATGTGTGTATCCCACATTGCCTCCAATGTCTGCATCAAAACACTTGTTATTAGTATGGCTAGCCATACCTTAGATTTTACCTTATATATATATATTGTAAATAACTAGGTATCTTAGAGTTAGACTATAGAATATCTTGAATAAAGACCGTTGGATTTGAATTTTTTTAGTTGGGATTGAAATAAAATAATTTAAATAACAAAATCAATACTGAATATTCAGTGGGTGATGCCAGAGAATACTAGGAGCCTTATGTGTTCATGAAAAGAAATTGGGGGTGTGACAGGAAAAAAATGGAAAACTATTCCGTGGGGCTGTGGCTTTAAGGAATTATGTGGGGAATATGGAAAGAATGAAACTGAAGAACGTTTGACAGTACAAAAATGGAGGTGTGGGAAGTCAGGGATAGTTATCCGAGAGGTGGGGTTGTGGATAAGTCAACGGATTTTATGCTATGACATTAAATGACTTTGTTCGAGATTGGAAAACTTGCATCTCTTCTTCCTTATCATTTCAGCATAATTCTACTCTAGTATGGAACCCCTGTAGCCGGATTTTTTAAGGTGGAATTTTAACGGATCAGCTGTTGGTAACCCTGGACCAGCGGGGTATGAGGGACAAGTAAGATTGGTAATTTGTGGTCCCTTGGGAGTAGGGGATTCGACCAAAGCCGAACTACTTAGCTATTTTATTGGCTGCGAGAGATCAAAGCTTTAGGTAGAGAAGGATGCCTGGTGGAAGGCAATTCAAAGGTGGTCGCTAGCTAGGTGGTTGGGCTATGTGATGCATCATGGGCTTTGATGAACTATATACATGAGATCAGCGCAATCATGAGGGAGATGGATGCTGTACTTAGTCATATTCCAAGGTGCTAAAATGGGGATGCTGATAAACTAGCTAAGTGGGGTAGAGATCAAGCTAGTTGTTTCAAAGGGGAGTCTCTTCTGGAATAAGGATAGGTTAATTGGCTAGCAATGATGTGGTAATATTGTATTTGTACTTTGTATCCGTTGTATTGCTTCATCATGTATTCTTTGTTCTCCTTTTTGCAATTAAAGTTTGTGATTTATCCACAAAAAAAAAGAAAAGATAATATTTAATTCAATGTCAATAGCATATGATTTTTATTAAATATGATACAATCTTGATTTTTGGGTTGCTTCTCAGTCAATTATCTAGATGTTTTTACTCGCTTATCCAGGGGCTTCCACTCGCTTCCTTAAATAGTTTCCACTAGCTTCTCCAATCACTTTCCCACTACTTAAGGAAGCGAAATGGAATTGGCTTCCTAAATGAGCTTCCCACCTTGTACCAATCTTCCCAGCAAGTATGGTTTAATTTACTTACAATAAAGTCATCATACTCTTTAAATTTAACATCACTTTATGCTTTCTTGGCTTTTTTGCTAGCACTTTTATTTGCTTTTTAGTTTTCTTTGTTCCTAGTTTTTTGCCAAGTGTTATAATAGGACCTCCTTACTCCAATGCTGTTTGAACTTCCATAACCAAGTAACATTAGATGAGTCCCCTTGCCCTCTAGATTCTCCAAGGATCTCTTTAGTTTCTTCCTCCATATTATATTTTCTTTTCTTTATCAATTTATCTTTAAATGACACTTATTCATCTCCTTTTAGGTTCCACATTTAATTTTTGGGCACCTTCTTTCTCCTTTCCTTCTCTTCAATCTCTTAGAAACAAACATTTAGATTCATTAACCTTCATTGTGTGGTTAGGCTTTCTTGGGCATTTATTAAAAAATAATAATTGGGTCATTGACACTATTTGAGATCAATCTGGATTACCCGATCCTGATGTGGATTGATTGATCCTCAATTGATCTGAGGCTTCATTTTATAAAAAAGGGTGACCCAGTGCACGAGGCTCCCGCTAACGCGGGGTTTGGGGAGGGCAAGATGTACGCAACCTTACCCCCATTTCTGGAGAGGCTGTTTCCGTGACTCGAAAATATAAAACTATAAAAAGAAGAAGAATGTTGGTAAAAAGTTTAGAGGAAACAAGATTTTAAGCATGTTTATTGCATCATACATGTATAAATACCGTTATGATGTATATGAGACTAAAAGTTAAAAACACCAATATGATTACATCTGATGTATAAAAACATACAAGAGGCTCATTATCATCAAAAGAACTACAACTAGCATACTATCATACTTGTGAGAGGTTTCACCATTTTCGTTATGATTGAGGGTAGGCTCATTATGACCATCTTTGTGCTATTGATGATTATATGGTGAAGGATCCCATAAATTTTCCATATGTGTGTCTTGCTGAGGCTCTTGGTATACCAGGTCTTCATATTAAGAATACTCCGCATCTCGAGACTAATAAGACAAATTATGTGGACTAGTCTCTCCATATCCAGGGTATCCCTTAAGTTGTGGATATCTTTATGATGAAGAATTTGATTATGTCTTCCCATAATTGCCTCCATTGTATCTGTATGATCAAACTATAGCCATCTTACAAAAAATCACTCGCTCTCATGGATCTTATTTTCTCCTAAACAACCTCGGTTGTATATCCATAATAGGCACTCGATGGAGATGAAACATCTCCATAACTATGAAATCCAAAACTTTGTTCTTATCTATACTCGTACACATCCATGATGTCTGCCATAATCTTAGGTATCCTTGGGTGGGCGAATCAGGTGTGAGTGCATCTCCTAGACTGTCAAGGTTGGCTATATCGGTCAGTGTCTTTTGTAGAGCTATGATGGTTGTAGTACTTTATGAAATCGGAAGGTGTATAATATCCACCTTTACCTGCCTCCAGTGGCACCAACAACACCATCATCATCATCATCACCACTCTCTTAGCCTTGCGACTCCTCACCCTCTCCATAGTTCTCAATATCAATAAACCACCAACAAGAATGTCCAAAGAATAGAATGTGGTGTATATCTTCCTTTTCTTATGAATAGAATGTGGTGTATATCTCGATGCAAATGTCTTTGTAATCATCATCTCGAATGCCTACCACCCTTAATATCTTTGCCCTCCAATCCTATTTTGAGCCAGTAAATATCTTGCTTATCGAGCAATGGATCTTCACCCTTTTGAATCTAAGTGTCCAAGGTCATCATCCTCAGATATATGGCTTAGGTTGATGGGCTTGTAATAATCATTTGAGTTTGATGATGGGTTTTCGTTGTCGGAATGCTTGATGGGAATACTAGTTAAGGCGGTATTCTGGCCAGAGATGGCAAGAATTTCGTGATTAGTTCTCAAATAACCAAAAAGATGATAAACCCGTCGCGAGTAGATGGAAACAGCATTCCTACAACCAAGCTAGGTGGAAATCTTAGGGGTATCATCATAGAAGCTAGATGGGGGATCGACACTTCCATCCGCCGTGGGATTGATGTTGCCATTGGTTTTTTCAAAAGGCAGACTCTTGGGATAGAAAGGATGGTCAGAGTTGAAATAAAGGAGATGACTGATGGAAGTTTGTGAAAAGTCCCCCGCATGCCTCAAAGGAGATTTCGGATGACAACATCGGAATGTCGTATGTAAGAGTAGTGAACAATCGAGTTTGGCCTCAGGAGAAAAAGGCCCATGTCATATACTCCAGTGAAGTTCCCCTGATTCTGACCAATACATGTGAAGCGTAAAGTAGTTGTCATCAAATTCTCTCCTGCTTTGTAGTGCCTCTTGTAGGGGCTATCCTGTCAGCTTAGGCCTTGTCCACGATGGGTAAACAAGCTTGGAAAGTGTCAGGTGAGTTCAAAGCTAGCCAAATGGTCTATTTCTACTCAAATTTTCGTCGTTGAACGAAGCCGAAAGAGTTCTAAATTAGAGCAGGAGAGAATGGGGAGATTACAAATTCCTAATTGATAGATGGAGTTGCTGAGCTGGTTGTGAATCCTTCGGACCCCCTTTGCAAGGCATGTGGAAATGAGCTTATGGAATCCCAACTCATTTGTGCTATACTTTGGTGTTATCAGCCATAGGAGATGCTTGTAGAAACTTCCTGGGCTCCGATACATCCGACGTTGACTCTGTTGGAATGGAATTGTATTCTTGTTAAAAACTCGAAGCATATTCCCAAGTCGGTGATCTTGAATGATGGAGTAATCTCATTCTAAGTAGGAATATGGATTGAACGACTTTTAGTCATCTCTAATTTGGAATCTGGGTACCGTCATCTTGGAGCTCAAAGGGTGCGAGACTGGAATCTTCTGTCTTGAAGGCCGAACACAGTCAGGCATGACTAAGGCAAGCAGAATCTTCCACTGTGGCTGGAAAGGGAGAGGAAAAACCGGTAAGCAGGAAAAGGTGTAGGTTCTCATTAGAATTTGAACACTTAAATGCCATTCGTCGATGACCTCTGATTTGGGAGTGGTGGAGTGCAAAACTAAGGATGAAGGGTCATTGAGAGACAACAAAATAAACAAGCAAATAGGGATCCCTTTTTTCTTAGCCTAAGTCAGCTAAACCGCGAGAAGTCTGGCTCTTAGAACTGTTTTGAGAGAGGGGCCGAATTAATTAGTTGAAAGGAAGATCGTCGTGGGGTCTTGGGGAAGAGGCGTGGCTAAGGAGGAACTACGGCCAAATTCCACAACCAATCATAAAAGGGTGGAATGTAGTCGGGCTCCCTGATTAGAGACATACCCGATCTGATTCTCCGATCTATAAAAGGGTCAATTATAAAGATGAAGTCTCTATTCATCGATTAGTTTTGAAGGGTGCCCTAACGACATTGTGAATCTGATAGGGGGAAGTTGCCAAGGGGGTGGAATTCTCAAAGGGGAAAGTAGGACCAGGAGTTACCGATCGTCGCCGGTGGTTCTCAAAGGGAATTGCAATTCCAGAGTCAACTGAATGTGGTCAGTTAAGGAGTGAAATGATGACATAGACAGGGAAAGGGTAGGAGGTTATAATGATTGAGGATCTAAAGGGATGTCAATCAGAGGAAATGCCAGAAAGGGGAGAGATAGGTGAATGCTCAGGTTTGTTGACCTCAAAAAAGAACCCTGAGTGTAATTTGAGCATAGGGAGTAGTGTGGAAGTTGAGTGGTTACTCAATCGTGGTTCCTTCTCAATGGGTGGGGAAGGTGTTCCAAATGTTATGGGTTCCCTAGCATGGAAAAGGGGTGACAACAGGGAGTTGGGTTTGTGTTCAGGGGAGGAAATGCAATGGTGGGGAGATAAGAGCTCATAGAGGGAGTCAAATGACAAGTGGGGACCAGCGATTATTTTGGAATCCATCCAAAGGGTGGCGTATGCTGGCCAAATGTCGAGGATAAGCCAAGATGACATGGTTCCTCTACAAGCCTTACCTCCCCAACCTGCTTTTTATTGGGTCGTGCGTAAAGTGGTGGAACTCAACAATTGTATGGGGGTTAATTTCGATGGGATGAAATTTAGAGCAGTTGAACTATTCTGCGAGATTGAATGCAAACGGGAGAAGTAGAAGGATAGATTGGTGGTGTCAATATCCCTCTTGCTGAGAATAAAGGTTTGTTTCTAGGGAATCCTTGGGCAGAGCTATGTTAGCTAGATACTTAGGGATCTTGGTTGTCGAGCTTGGTAGGATTGGTTTCCACCATTGTTTGCCTTGCCTGGGAATGGTGGGCTTTGAAAACTTGATGAAACTCTGATGGGTAAGATTAAGGGACTTTCCCTTACATCTATGGACCGATGAAAAACTTGTAGAGATTAGGGATCTATGTGGGGGTATTGTGGACGTGGATCCTTGATCGTTTAATCTTGAAGACCTTCGATAGGTGAGGTTGAAGCTCTGACTATGCGATCCCAGGGTTGTTAAGGTGTATGATGATGAAGTATACTACTTTGTCTTTGTTTCTATGGAAG
Source organism: Platanus orientalis (assembly GCA_025762735.1). Lineage (NCBI taxonomy): Eukaryota > Viridiplantae > Streptophyta > Magnoliopsida > Proteales > Platanaceae > Platanus > Platanus orientalis. The sequence goes on along the minus strand of JAOXJP010271311.1, from coordinate 21,533 downwards.
ACACTATTGTCGATGAGGAATGGAAGGAGATTGTTTAGGCCGGAGGACCTTACACATACTAGTAAGCGGTTTTCTGATTCGATATGGTGAAAGGAAGCTGCTTCTGGTTTTAGACAACTAGATGGTGGTTTACATCACTTGGAAGGTTCAAAATTCAAAACATGGATGACAACTGGAGATAAGGATGGTAGGGGTGAGAAGAGTTTGGACAATTTTGCCCCTTATGGTCGGTCAGAAGGGGAAGGTAGGTGAATGTCTGTATTGCCTTTTTTTGGTACTTCTAACTTCTCGGATCGTATTATTCGATTGGACAAACTTTCCCTTCCTCTTAAGAGGGACTGGGGTTCGGATAAAAAAAGTCTATCCTCTCTTTTGACATTTCATATCCTTGATCGAAAATAGAAGTGCAAAAATGGGATTGGCAACTGATTTTCCTTCTTAATCGAACTAAGGAAGGAGTCTTGAACCATTTTGGGCAAGCCTTAAATACAGAGAAGGATGAGAGGGAGGTGACGAAGCGGGACAGTGCTCATCAGATACCAAGAATTAGAAAGAGCCTCGACATATCTAGGGGAGTGTGGGAATATGGTGAGTCTTCAACAGTGGGCGACTATCCTTAGTAGGTAATAGTAGTTGATGGATTGTATTCCGGTAGACATCTGACTGAAGTGGATATTGAGGTGATTGTTTCGGTTTCATCTTCCACCACTTGGGATTCTCTTGTTGAAGGTACCTTGGCGTCTAAAAAGAAGAGGAGGTTTAAGGTTGGAGTTGAACATTTGAAGGAGGATAATCCTTGTGATGGCGCACGCAACAGAGAGTCTCGATTCCCGCAAGGCTACATTCTTCGACTTTGTAATCAGATCCCTTTCCTCCCTTAGATGTGGTAGAATTTTTCCCTTATAGTCGCAATAGGTAGTAATTAATCATCTCACACCATGGCCATTGTCCCTGTTGAGGAGATGCCAGCTGTTATCGGATGTATCGCTATGGGTCATGAGTCTAATTGAAGCTTTGAGCTAATTCCTAGGCATGTCTTTTGATGGTGTTGAATAAAAAGCTATTGGGTTGTCACAACCCTTAAAAAGGAGGTTTCCTTGACTGGGTCTATTGTGAGGTGAAAAATTTGCACTCCTATGTCAACTATGGCAATAGAGGAAGCGGTAGGGTAGAAAGGAGCCCTGCTCCCTAAGCAGTGTCTAAGTTTGTTGGTGCCCTTAGGTTGTTTGCAGTTTTTAATGAATCATTCAATTATTTCGAGGAATGTCAGAGGTTTGAGTAGGCTGGTAAGAGATCTGTGGTGAAAGATGTTGTTCGTCTGAGTAAGGCTGAGGATGTGCTGTTGCAACAGACCAAGCTCAAAAAACATCGAGAGAGGTGCTTCGCTAGGTTTTCCCTTTTGGGTCATTTGATGGTGTTTGTCTCCCTTCTAAAGGAGCTTCATGGGGCATTTGGGTGTTTTGGGATGTGGGAAAGATAAAAGTGGTGGATTCAATTGTTGGATCTTTTTTTGTTTTGTTTTGTGGTAGGTTGAAAGGGTTAGAAAATTTCTGGTTGATTGCAGGAGTGTATGGTCCGTGTGATGAAAATTTGCTGTCTTCCTTTCTTGAGGAGCTTCGGAGTATAAGGGACTCGTGGTTTGGCCCTTGGTGTTTAGGTGGGGGGGATTTTAATGTGGTAATGGAGCTGAGCGGTAAAAATGGTGGGGAGAGACTTTCCAAGAGTATGCTTGCTCTCTCAGAATTTATCGACAACCTTGCTCTTAGGGAGTTGCCGATGTTTGAGACCAAGTATACCTGGTCTAACATGCAAGATGCTCCTTGCCTTAGCAAACTAGACCGATTTTTCCTCTTAGCAAAATGGGACTCTTTCTTTTCTTTTTCCAAAGGTAAGTCAGGACCGACCTTTGATCACATACCCATTTTCTTGAATGGTAAGCAAAGTATGATGAATCTCAGGCCTTTTAATTTGAAAACATGTGGCTAAAATTTCATGGTTTGTGGACCTTATTCATGGCTGGTGGATAAATTTTCTCGTGTCAAACAAACTTGGACAACATATGAAACTAAAACTTAAAATGCTTAAGGAACGCTTGAAAGTCTGGAATAAAGAAGTTTTTGGGTGTGTTGAGGGAAAGAAGTGATTCTTGGAAGAGATGAAGAATTGGGATAATATTGAGAAAGATCGATGTTGAACTTGAGAGGAGCATTGCTTAAGGGATTTGACCAAGCAAGACTATGCAAATGTGGTGGATTTGGAGGAGATAAAATGGAAGCAAAAGTTCATTGTCTGAAAGAGGAAGATAATAATACAATTTTTTCATAGGATTGCCTTAGCAAGGAGTGCCAATTTCATTTCCAAATTGACAATTAATAATGAAGTGGTGGATGAAATACTGAGAATCAAGAACCATGTTATTGCATTTTTTATGGAATTGTATGAGGATCTTGGGATTGCTAGACCTAAATTGGATGTGGTGGTGTTCAGATCGTTGTCTAATGTTTAAAGGGATTGGTTGGAAAGGCCGTTTGAAGAATGTGAAGTAAAAAAGGTCATTTGGAGCATTGAGGATGATGAAGCTCTGGGTCCATATGGCTTCTTTATGGCGTTTTGTAAAACTTGCTGGGATGTGGTTAAGAAGTATGTGATGGGAACACTGGAGGATGTCCAAAAGGAGGCTTTCTTGGATAAAGGCAACAATGTCACTTTTGTCTCTTTAATTAGTAATTTCGAACAAAGAAAGGGCTTATTTGTTTAAGGACTTTAGGCCAATCAGCCTAGTGGGCTGCATGTATAAGATTATCTCCAATGTTTTGGTATGTCGCTTAAAGGAAGTAATGAAGGATATAATCTTTCAAACTGAAGTGTTTTCATTGGTGGCCGCCAAAGCATAGATTGAGTGTTGATTGTTAATGAATGTATTGATGCAATGTTGAAGAGAGGAGATACGGTTGTTCTGTGTAAATTGGATTTGGAAAAAACGTATGATTGTGTGAACTGTAAATTTTTGGTTTATATGCTTGGCAGATTGGGCTTTGGTACTCGATGGAGAAATTGGATGAAGAAGTGTTATGAGACTTTCTTTCTCAATTCTCTTGAATGGTTCATTGGTGGAGTACTTTCACGGATCCAAAGGGTTTCGACAAGGAGATTCCATATCTTCGTTCTTGTTTTTGGTTGTTGCGGCGACTTTTGGAGCACTCCTCTCTAAGCCTTTTCAAGGAGGACTGATGGAAGATTTCGAGGTTGGAAATAACAGGGTTGTGGTTTCTCACTCAATTTTTTGATGATACTATTGTGATGTGTAAAAACACGGAAAGCTATTATAAATTTTTAAGATGTGTTGTCTGGTGCTTTAAAGTTGTTTCGAGATTAAAGGTAAACTTGTCCAAAAGCTGCATATATGGAGTGGGTCATGTGGAGGACTTATGGAGACTTGCTAATGTTCTTGGTTGTAGGACGGGTTCTTTTCCTTTCTCTTATTTGGGCCTCCCACTGGGGGTTTCATTTAAGAGTAAGAACTCTTGGAATCAAGTGATGGAAAAAATACGCCATCGGCTTACAAGTTGGAAAGGGTTATATTTTTCAAAAGGGGGAAGGGTTACACTAATCAAATTGGTTCTTGCTAGTCTCCTACGTATTTCCTCTTTTTGTCATCCCTACTTCAGTGGAAAAAATGATTGAGAAATGCCAAAGAGATTTCTTGTGGAGAAATGGGAAGGAGGGAGAGAGCCTCCATTTGGTTGCTTGGGAGGATATTTGTAGACCAAAATCGAATGGACCTATTGGAATCAAGCGGATTAGAGATGTGAATAAAGCCCTTTTGGCCACATGGTTGTGGAGATTTGGTCAAGAGAATGGATGTTTGTGGAGGGACATTGCTAGTAAATATGGGCTTGCTAATACTTGGGAAACAAGGAGGCTTGTTGCTTCTCATGGTGTACGCTATTGGAAAAAGGATCATGTAGTTATTGGGAAAATTTAAGGAAGCAATTCGGGTGGATCTGGAAGAAATACTCGTTTTTGGACTGATCTTGCTCCTCTTAGTTAGACTGGAAGCCCCTCGTATTTATGGAATTACGTCAGATAAAGAAGTTAAAGTAGCTAAATGTTGAGATTCTCATGAGGAAAGGGGATGGGACATTCCTCTATGAAGGAACCGTAATGATTGGGATGAAATGGCTCGTCTTCTTGGACTAGTGGAAAATACGCGCTTACGAAGTTATGTGGATGATTCTAGGAGATGGACTTTTTCACATGATGGAGTATTCACAGTGAGATCTTGCACCCACCTCTTTGGGGGTGGAGGTGTTCCCTCCCACCTATGGAAGATGGTGTGGCATTTGAAAATTCCCTCTAAAGTGTTATTTTTTGTTTGGACTGCTTGCAAAGAAATGCTGCCAATACAAAGATGATGATTAATCCTCCTAAATACGTGTCCCTTATGCCTTCAAGATGGGGAATCAGCAAATCATGTTCTTATCCATTGCCTTTATGCTTGTGAAGTTTGGGAGGCTGTGATGTAGGAGGTTGGGATGGCATGGGTTTTTCCTAGTAGCCTTGGAGATCTCTTCTATGATTGGAACATGGTGAAGACTTCAAAAAAAGGAAAGTTGTTGTGGAGTATGATTTGCTCGGCTGTTTGTTGGACTCCTTGATTGGAAAGAAATCGATGCATTTTTGAGAATCATGCAAAACCCGCTATATGAAAGAGCTAAAGATTATTTTTTGTTTTTGGGGGAGCTAACTGTAAAGAGCTTGGGGGGGAATCTTTTATGGATATGAAAGAGGTTGAGGAGATATTATTAGGGATATCTCCATTGTGTAAGTCTTGTGCTTGTTGGTTTTTAGGGATTCCTTGTCCTATTGATTAATGAAATTCTCTTATGAGGGAAAGACATTGAGTGCTCACGATTTTAACAGAAGATATGGCCATACATAGAGTGGAATGGCGGAGCAGGGTTTATGCAGCAAACCCCAAGTAGTTTGTATACAGCTTTCTTGAGTTGAGTTGGGTTGAGTATTTGGCATGTTTTCCCTTCCATGATTTGGTTTTTGCTGTGAGAAAGAAATTCCAAGGCCTTTGGAGGCTGAAAAGTCTTCAGAAAATTATCTGAATGACCCTTAACGTCTAATTTTGCCTTATTTATATAATTTTTAAGGATGTTTATTATATATTATTTGATATTCTTGGATTGAGCAAGAACTTCTCTACTCTCCTGGGAAATCAAGGGTGACCAAATGACACTGTCAAATTAGGTTTCAGAAAAACTAAATAAGCCATCTTCCCTTCAATTGCTATAGACAATTTACTTCCTACTTTTGTCTTGTGTGGTGGAAATGGTGATGGATAACATTCTCACTTTAGACCAGTGCACTCAATTTAACTAAACAAAGGCTTATCCCATTTATTTGGGCTGGTTACACGAATTCAGTGAGCGACAACTATTCATTCGATGAACTAGACTACTTAGAGCTTGGCTAAGACAAGCAATATCCCATTTATGATTTGGGCATAAGGGACCAAGTGCTTATTAAGGTTTAGTCACAACCAAAGTGCAAAGCTATTGTGGGGTTTTGTAATGATATGGGAGATGCCAATGTTATGGCAAGAAAGAATACCGTCATTCTCTTTGAACTGGGGAGAAAGTAGTGCAGTGCTGGAGATTCTAACAATATTATTGCATTAAATTCTTTTGACCTGATTCAATGGGAAGGTCTCTGCAGAAGTTATTTTGATTGTAGGGAATTCCAACTTGCATTTTATTTGCATTGGCAGTTATGCCAAAACGTGAGGTAACTTAATAGATTGGAGGAGAAAATTGCACCTAATCCTACTTAATGATACATGTCGTGAGGTCTCATCATCTCCTTGCTTTTGGCATCAAATTTAATTTAGTTTATCTACTAATTGAGGTTTGTTCAAAGATCCTGTGGTTTTTGTTGAGGGTAAAGGTTCTTGAAAAGGATTAGTTTGTTTCAAACAGTGTACCTGTGAAGTTGGGCCAAAGATCCTGTGTTTTTTTTTTTTTTTTTGTTGTGGGGTTCACATGGTTTATGGGGTTGGGTTGTCTCCTTCAAAAGCCATGCTCTCACCACCCTCTCCAATGCGTGTATGTTGACTTAAGCTTTGTTCCATGAAAAACTTTCATACTTACAATGGCATAATTATTCAAATATAACTGTTATTGCTACCATACACCCTTTTTATGTTGTATTGCAGTGTGAGATTCAGGCTAGTCTCAAAATGTAAAGCTGTATTTCTGCCAGTCAAAAATTAATTGCACTAAACAAACTTTCAAGCAAAAATGCTGTAAAAAGTCTCCTGCTTATGGTTATGTGGATTTTTCAGATATGATCTACTTTCTGATAGACTTATGTGTTTCAGGGTTTTGTTTCAGCTGTAAGTAATATGCGCTCCTTTGTCCCAGCTATTTATGATGTAACGGTCGCCATTCCTAAAAATCAGCCTTCACCTACAATGCTGAGAATCTTGAAGGGGCAGCCTTCTGTGGTAAGGCAACACAATTTGAGAATTTTCATCAATTGGATTTAAGAGCTTGGGTACTTTTAAACACTAGCATGCGTTTTCTAAGTAACTTTGGCATTGCATCACTCTCTAAGCTTTGAAGCTGGGCATATTTTTTGAGCGGTTATCAGGATTGATCTACTTGTAATTCCACATATTTAAAGGTCTGCTAAGCTGTCCATGATGAATGAACTTGAGTTTCCTTTCAGAATAATATATATGCTCATACATGGAGCTTAAAAGTTGTAAAAAGATAATAATAATAATATTTTTTTCTTTTGAAATAGACAATTATGTCTCATCATGGTGGATAGAGTGCAGATGTGCTTTTGGAATATTGTGTGACCAAAGCCCACCATTCAAATTGAAGGAGATATTTATAGGATGGCTGTAAAACCTGTTGTCAGTAAATTAACCAACTCTCCCAAAACCCTAAGGTGTTAGGAGATACAAAAATTAATATACTTCAACACCCCGTCTCAGGAGGAACATTGTTCTCTCCTAGGAACACACTTGGGGAGCTAGGGAAAGGTCCACACAATGTGTACACACAGACACAATACTACATCCGGGAAAATACTTCCATCAGGATTCGAACTCACGACCAAACCTGCTCTGATACCATGTTGACAGTAAATTAACCAACTCTCCCAAAACCTTAAGGTGTTAGGAGGTACACAAATTAATACACTTCAACAAAACCTGCTGTACTTTATGGAACAGAATGTTAGACAATTAAAAGATGACATGTTTATAGAATAAGCATATATGAGGTGAAGATGTTGAGTTGGATGAGTGGCAAGACTAGGAAAGATAATAGAGGATGCTTTATTGTGCCATTTTTTGGAGCTTGCAAGGCTTAAAAAGTCGATTTCAATGGAAATTTTGGTCACTTAAAAGTAAGATACATGTCGGACCTATCATGTTAAAGTATTTGTAGAACTCGTAGAAATATTGGAAACATTACATAATTGTTGAAAATATTCATTAATATTTATGAAAATTACAAAAGAAGCATAAATGCACATTTTTAAATTTTATTATGTCACTATTCATTACCATTTTAGTTGAGGTTATGAAGTAAATACACAAGGTACTCGCTTGAAGGTGTCGTTTTTTTTTTCTTTATTTTTATATGAAAGCCAATATGAGCCAACAATGAATTTAAATATGAAGATGCATTTGCTTTTTCTTTGAAATATTGGAAATTGGGACTTGGGGCAATTGTTTATGCATTATTTTTAAATTTAAATATAATTTATAATGAAGTGGTTATTCTTAACCAGAAAATTAAAATACTGGACTCAGATCCCGAAGAAGAAGAAGAAGAAGAGAGAGAGAGAGAGAGAGAGAGAAGCATCACACAGTTTGGTATCCAAATTTTATTCTTTGGTCGACATTTCTATACATGTCAACTGAAACATTGTATTTATATCACTAACATTTGGTCAAAATGTTATGAAATGAATTGAAAGATTAGGATATGTGTCGTGGAAACATTACAATTAGATTCTATGTTGGTACCTATGGAAATTAAAACATTTCGTGGAAATATTAAGACATATGTCAATATTTAAAACCATGGGAGCTTGTGGAAAGAGAAATTTCTAGGATGAGTTTACTTCAGCTGATAGGGATTTTCAGTCCATAAAACTCTTTGTTTTTTAGGTCTTCTGTTTTGGTCAAGTCTGAGGGCTTGTCTTATTTTTTGGTGAACTGGACTTGATGTTAGCATGCTGTAATTTCCAGGTCTGTATTGTTGGCCTTGGTTTTTTTGTTTCTTAGTGGGCTTATCTCAACCCCTCCTTTGCTTTTAATTAAAATTTTAGTCTGATTGTAAAAAGAATTGGAAAGATAAAATTATAAACAAATACATTATCTGGCAACTTAGAGTAGCTCCAATAGGTGACAAGTTGATGGAAAATCGAGTGGATGGTTTGATCATATCAACAATGACCAATAACTGCACCAGTGAAAATGAGTGTGATGTAGGATGTTTAGGAAAAGTAGGTGTAACAGGGTTTAGGGTTAGGGTTTATGGGCTAAGGATTAGGGATATTGGTGAATTCTATAGGGTTTAATGGGCTGGATGATGATTATGAAGAGGATTTCATGAATGGGAAGTTCAAAATTTGAGGATTTAAGGCTTATTGGCTTAAGGCTATAGAGAAAGGTATTTATCCAAAAAAAAAACAAAGGCTACAGAGAAAGGTAAGAGTTTGATATTTGGGAATTTCTGTGGAGGAAATAGCTGACTGATAAGTTATAGGGAGATTTAATGGTTGGTGATTGATATTATGATAAAACCATGTCGTCGATTGAAGAATGGGGTGAAATAGATCGGGGATTAATGAAACTAAGGGTTTGGTGTACTATGGTTGATGTAGATTGGTTATATAAATGAAAACTGCAATAAAAGTGAATACCATAATAGAACTAGAGTAGCAGAAGAGAATCACATTTATAGTTTCTATGAATCACATTTTGAAGTGGTTGAAAGCGGGATTTGGAGTAGAATACTAAACCAGCTGCCTAAAAAGAGTGAATCTTCATTAACTTGTGAAAAAAAGACTTTTAATATTGTATAGAATCTTCCCATGTTTGGAGCTTTGTCCTAAAACATAATTTGACTTAAAACTATGAAATTTATACTTAAATAATGCTAGGACTACATATTCTATTTTTGGACATAAATTGACAATGTAACATGTACTAAAAAACATGACAAAAATGATGAAATCCGTTGCCAAACAAATAAATATAGTCAAAATCCCAAAAATGCCCCTATAGACCCAATTCTGGAGTGTTTTTTAATTACTCAAAATGACAAGTTGATTAGCTAACTAATCCAACCATCCATCTCATTTTTTTATGCAATTCGATGTGGCATAGGCCACTGACAGTGATAAAGCTTGCAGGTGGGTCCCACTGCACAATTGTCGTACCAATTAAGGCCTGGGCTTGACTTATTTTTTGGGGCTAAGTTTTCAATTATGAATTTCATCGGAGTGATTTGGTGCAAGTTGAAGGCTCTAAATGAACAAGGCTAAAAAGGACATGGATTGAGGTAGGGAGAAAGTGACTGACGACTTTTGCTTTAATAGAAGATATGACCCTAGACATACTTGAACTTTGTGGGTTGGATTTGTGTAGCTGATCCCAAATGATTGGGATAAGGCTTCTTAGAATGATTGATTCATTTAAGTCTATATCACCATATTCCCAAAAGTAATCCAATCATTATGAATAAAAACTAGGTGTATTGGTTACTTGTAATTCTAAAGAGAATAGAAAAGGAGAAAGAGAATCAAACCATAAAGAGAACCCATTTTTAGTCTAAATGTTTTCTTTGATAAATTTTCATGAATTTTCCTCTTTGGTTCATTTAGTATTAATGAAATTTCTTTCTTTATTGATCATTTTTTTTTCATGCATAGATATGCATTGGTAAACACTAGCATAAATGTTAGATTTTTTTTTTGGTGGAGGTTGATTATTTAGATTAGGATACAAGTTTAAAAAGTTGGAAAAATATTGTTATGAGGTAATTTTTCATTTAAGAAGTGCTAAAAATAATTATTTTAAGTAGTGTTTTTAAGATCATCTAAAAAATGTTGACCTCGTGTTGGAAGATGGTTATGAAAGGAACTATATCTCATCCTCAAGGGGTATATATTGAAGGTAGGCAAATCCTAGATGGGATGCTTATTATGAATGAATGCATTGAGGATAAGAGAATTTTTGGTAGAAGTGGGGTGATTTGTAAGCTTGATTTGGAAAAGCCTTCTAATCATGTGAATTAGAGATTTTTGAATTATATTCTTGAAAGACTGAGCTTTGACATTAAATGGAAAAGTTGGATTTTTTTTTTTTTTTGTATTTATTTCACTTCCTTCACGATTCTGGTAAGTGGGGGTTCAACGGGTTTCTTTAGAAGTTCGAGGGGTTTAAAGCAGGGGGATCCCTTGTCTCCATTCCTATTTATCTTGGTCTCTGAGGTTTTGAGTAAGATGATAAAATAAGCGGAGATGGGGTTCATTTCAAGTTTTGTGGTGGGCTCTGGTGGGGTTTCGGTATCTCATTTTCAATTCGCAAATGATATCATGATTTTTTGTGATACAAATGTGAGACAATTGGGTTATCTTAAATGTATTTGTAGATGTTTTGAGGTTTTCTAGGGTTTAAGTATTAACTTGGCCAAGAGTGATATTTTTATGTTAGGGAGGATTGCAATAGTAAGAGTTTGACTGAGATCTTGGGATGCAAAATTGGGACTCTTTTGTCTTCCTATTTAGGTCTTCCATTGGGGGCTAGTTGTAAATCGAAGGTGTTGTGCGATTCGGTGATTGAAAGAATTTCCTCGAGATTAGAATCTTGGAAAGTTCCCTTTCTTTCGGAAGGAGGTAGATTGATTCAAATAAAGTCAACTTTGACGACCATTCCAAATTATTTCTTATCTCTTTTCACAATTCCAGTGTTTGTGGCCAATAAGACCAAGGTGACATAGGTATCATTTGGTGAACTAGAACATCATTTGTAGAGCAGTCTGCAATGGTGGGCTTAGCATTAGGAAGTTGAGGAATCATAATAAGGCGTTAATGGTTAAATGGCTTTGGAAGTTCAGTGTTGAAAGAGATAGCTTGTGGCATAAGGTTGTGGTGGCTAGATTTGGTGAGGCATGGAATTGGTAGTCTAGAGAGGTGATGTTTAGAAATTTTTGGAAATTTATCCGGTTTAGATTAGGGTCGGGTGTGGACATTTGATATGGGAGGATATCTAGGTGGGGGTGACTCCTCTTAAGGAGGTTTTCATGAATATTTTTTGGTTGGCTTTGGATCCTTAGGTATTGGTGGCAGATTCTTATAATTTTAGTGGGAGGGTCTGGATTCTGTGGACGATGAGAAATCTAAATCATTAGGAGATGATTAGATTGATGTATATGTTGGCGAATTTAATTTTGGATCTAAGTAGCCGTGATAGTTGAGAATGTATGCTCAACAAGAAGGGTCTTTTTTACTTCCAAATTATTGTATATTGAATTGGTGAGTGCTAGAAGGTTCTTGATTCCCCATAAATACATTTGGAATCCGGACATTTCCTCTAAAGTATCTTTCTATATGTGGAATGCCTATCTAGATAAAATTCTTACCCTAAATCATCTTTAGAGTAGAGGTTGGAACTTGGATAATAGGTGTGTTCTGTGTATGAAGGAGGAATTGATGAATCATCTCTTGATCCATTGTTTAATAACTAATAGGCTGTGAGTTATTCTTTTATTTCTCATTTTCAAATCACTTGGACCTTACCTAAGCTCTTTAGGCTCCGTCTGTTCGTCCGGATTTGAATGGATTAGAAAAGAATTTTGAGAATCCGAAAAGTACATGGATTTGAAAATGATTAGAATTGGAATAGAAACCTGCAACCGGATTCCGTGCGCCATTTGTTTGCCAAGATTTGGAATTTAAAACCACTAGAATCCATGCATCTAGTTGCTTGTATCAGAAAAGGATATTTTTCTTTATGGGTAACATTAGTAGTTAATTTATTAGGTGAAGAAAGGTTTTGAACCAGGTCTGTGGTATGTAATGATTAGTAGACGCTTCTTAAAATTGGGAAAAAAAAAATAGGTTGCGTGTGTCCTGCAGACGAAAGCGAAGGACCATGACCATTTACTCTTCAAATCTTTTTATATGGGAAGATTTGGAGAAACATCTTATGGATTTCTTGGTATTGTAGACAGATAACTAAGAAATGAATGGGAGTGAAGCGAAATGAATGTACTTGTCATTCTATAAAAATTTTACTTCATGGTTGATCTTTGTCCCTACTTAAGCCAGGTTCATATATGGTGTAGGTGGCTAGCTAGTGTTGCATGTAGTTAGTTCTCTTTGAGCGCCACATGCTGGATGAGGATGTATCCTTATTTATGACATCTTCAGTTTTATGCTTTTTGTGGTAGCAGTTTGATGTAACCTTTACACTATTTTGTACCATGAATGAACTCAAATTCGAGGAAGCCAACATGAAGGGGATTAGAAGGCTAGTTGTTCACGCTGATTCCTGAAATGTTGTTGTAGATTGTCTGAACCATGGGATGCTATATTTTGCCATATCACTGCAATGAGACATTAGATCAATTGTAACCGGATCGATGAGGTCCTTTTGTACCAAAAAGACTTCCCTATGACCTGTTGAGACATTAGATCAATTGTAACCGTGGGATGCTTAAAAAGAAAGAAACTTTTTAAGGAAAGATTTGAAGATGTGCTTTAACTTTTTAAAGAAAAGACCTTTGTCGTCCCACGGCTCATCAGGTGTCTTCAAGGTGAGGAAATCCTCTGGTAGACCAATCTTTCCTTTGACCATCGAATAACAGAATCGTCAAAAACCACATAGAGAAGATCAAAATAAAGTGGAATGCAAATTAGTATTCCATGAATTCGCGAGAAGCAACGGAGCACGAAAAGAAGCACAATCCGATGGTATCAGAGACCTCTGAGTGAATTTTGCATGGTGCAGATAGAAGTTGGATAGATCGAAAATGGAGACTTCACGGATTCTAGGGCTTCAAAACTTTTATGGACAAAAAGGAGAAATGAAGAACGAGATAGAGATTGTTAAGAGAGGGTGAGCATGAAGAAATGAAAAATAGGGTGGAAGGTTGTTTTTCTAGGAGAGCAATGACCAACCTGTTGCAGAGGAGTTTTCCAAATGGATATGTTAACAAATCCGACATTTTGAGGCGGAAATGGGAAACAGGCGAAATACAAAGGCACTTGATTCCACCAGATTTGCACTACTCCCAATGGTTTTCTATTTTGGGTAAACAGATGCAAGGAAAACGTCACCTCAATGGAATCTTATACCGGATTCCACCGGATTTGGGCCACAAATCCGAGCGAATAGACACAACCTTAATGAGTTGATCATGGATTGGTGGATTAGTGATCTTGAGAGATTCCCCATTTTCATTTGTAGAGCCTTACCGGGGTGCCATTTGTTGGGGTTTGTGGAAGGAAAGAAATCGTAGGATCTTGAGAATAAGTTCAAGAGTCACAGAGAGTTAGTTATCTTTATAAGTTCCTCTTTGGGTGTCCATGTGGGTTGATTTTGAGGAGATGGAGTGGTAATCCATTGGGTGTGAGGAGTTGTAATTTTTGTGTTTGCTTCTTTTTTTTTCTTTTTAATAAATTCTTTTTGTTACCTCTCAAATAATAATAATCTCATTTGTACAGGTTCATGTGCACCTCAAGAGAAATTTGATGAAGGAATTGCCTGATACAGATGATGGCGTTGCACAATGGTGTAAAGATATATTTGTTGCCAAGGTACTTACATTTCTTTATTTCTTTATTTATTTTTTGAGGTTTGTAGGAATAATTAGACTCTTGTTGTATTGTGCTGGTTTTTGTTTTCTATGGAGTAAGTTGAACTTTCAAGAGTCAATAAGTGTAACACTAGCAAGAACTCCATAACATTGTACTCTCAATTGTAAAACGTAGGACTATGACACCCATATATGGCAAAGACACATCATTGACATGGTGTGCATATCTGTTGGTGCCCTTTTATATGTTATGGACAGCCTGCTTCCTTCTAAGATTCCAAATGACCCGTAATTGCTTCATATTGAACAGCTTGTACTCCAAAACAAGAGATGTTAGGATAGTCCCTTAAATTGTCTTAAATGCCTTATTTATGATCTCACTACGACTGAACTCAACATAGACCATCCTTTAACTAATCTTGAGGTTGATTGGGTAAGGAGAAAGAAAAGGGAAGATAGAAAAGGGGGAGAACAAGTGACATGGAGGTCTTGCATTTCAATGAAAATTCTAATTGTCATAACCTTAGTTACCAAAGCAAGAAGCAAAAGTGAGAAGCGAGGCTCAACAAATCCTTAGGAAGCAAGAAGTGAAAAATGATAACAAAGTAAAGAACATTAAGTTACAACTTACAATCAATAATTTCAACTACAATACAATAAAGTGAATAAACTCAACAAAGTAACAGAGAACCTAAAAGCTATACTATGTTAGTAACAATTAATCAGGATATATAAATCAATATGCAAACAACTTGTTATTAGTATGGCCAACCATACCTTTGATTTTACCATACATAAGATTTTTTGTAGGTAACTAACATCTTATTGTCAGACTATAGAAGACATTGTATAAAAGCCACCAGATTTGAATCGTTTTTATTGGATTGGAGTAAAGTAGTATAAACAATAAATTCAATATTAAATCATTACTAAATCTCATAGATAATATTTTAGTCATTACCAACAACATAGGATTTACATTAAATAAAGTAAAATAAAGTTTCTTGGATTGCTTCCAAGTCGATTATTTAGACATTTTTACTCACTTCTTTAGAGGCTTCTACTCATTTCCCTACATAGTTTCCACTCGCTTCACTGTGTTTCCCAAACGTGGGAAGCGTGCTTCCCACTACTTGAGGAAGTAGTTTGGAATTGGCTTCTCAAATGAGCTTCCCACCTTGTACCAAGCTTCCTTGCAACTATGGTCATAACATATTCTACAACTATGGTCATAACATATTCTGAACTGCTGTGACATAAAAGATGAAGAAGGGTTAATCTTTTATCCGAGAAAGTGAAGGTGTCTTAGAGCTGGAAATGAAATCTGGAGTTGCAGGAGGGGTTGGGAGTAATTGAGGGAGGAGGCAAGAAAGATTTAAGGAAGATCTTGATATAAAGCTGTCTACACGTGCAAAGCTCACCGCAAGGTTTACCCAAGGAGGTTATGTGGATACCAAGTCACCTACTGTGCAGATTGTGGAAAGGAAATGAGTTTAAATCCTTGCTTGAGAATCTAATAGTTGCCAATGATGCCATGATTCAATTGCTGCATCCACAGTGCTTACTACACTGATTACCCAGAAGCTAGTAAGGCTCAGAGACAAATCCAAATCAAGTTACTCCATGAGGGAGCACACTAAGCTTCTCAGTTCCATTGGATATGATATCAAAGACTGCAATGTGTGGGAGTATATGATGTGATAAATTGAGCTAAAAGTACAAGAGCTCTTAGGGCTTCTCATTGGACTTGGATGGAAATGTTTGATTGGAAGTCCAACAATTGAGTGACAAGTTCTCTTTTACGGGTGGCCTTCTAGGTGCTATCAAAAGGAAGCAATTAGAGATATTCTCATCCTATGTCTAATCTAATTCTGTTGTCATTGCAATTTGCACATTGTTCCTGATTATTTATTGGCTTCCAAAATAGAACGAGATGGAAGATTGTGATACCAAAAAGAAAAATGGAGATGATGGTGCTATTTTAGCAAGACTTTTGCCTCCACATTTTTTTGAGACAAGATAGGAACAAATGAAGTTCATTGTTTCTGTGTCTTAAAAAAGTAGATTCTTTAAGGAATTGGATTTGGTCAACAAGGATGATGTATCATTTGTCATCCTAACAAATTGGTGGAAGAGAAGAAAAAAATAAACCTGATTATTCTGCCAACAAAGAGAAAATCCAATCCCTCTTTTTTCTCCATAAATGCAAATGGTTAGGTTTTCTCCCCTATGATATTCTTTTAAAAACGACCATCTTTTGAGGGTTTATTTACTTGCTAATGACTAACTACAAGATAATTTCAGTCAGTTTCAGAGACAAATCTAGTGTCTCTTGTTTTGTAGTGCTGTTCAAAATGAAGCTGCCATATGCTGTTTAGAAACTTATAGAGCTGGCTGTCCCCATCATATTTACGGGCCAGCCACAAGTCATTTTCCTTGAAACATAATTAGTGCATCATGTTCTGCTCAGTTGTTTCAGTTCTCTTGTAGTGGATGTGTTATGATCTGTTTCTTGCCCACCAGGATGCTCTATTGGACAAACATTTGGCAGAAAATACTTTCAATGACCAAGGATTCCAAGACACTGGTCGGCCAATAAAGTCTTTGTTGGTATGATATTGTTCCAATGATTAGAATGCATGTCTCCTCTCAGTTCCTAATTCCTGCAGAAGGTAGCATCTAAATTTTCTCCCTTTTTACTGGAACAGGTTGTTGCCTCCTGGTTTTGTCTCCTTGTATTTGGGATTCTCAGATTCCTCAAATGGTCTTCACTCCTATCATCGTGGAAAGGAATCACATTCTTGGCAGCTGGCTTGGCTCTTGTTACAATCCTAATGCACACCCTCCTTCTCTTCTCTCAAGCTGAGCGTTCCACCCCTGCCAAGATAGCCCCTGTCCGGCCCAAGAATGGTGTTGCATCTTCTGAAGTGCACCAAGAAAAACAGCATTAGGTAGCAGCTAGTCCCATGTATGATGGAAAATATACCCCTGGAAGTTCTTTGCTTTCATTGTGGACGTTCAGAGGATAGATGGGCCTTGTATGTTTCCTTGGTAGCTTATTGCTCTCTCTCTCTCTCTCTCTCCCCTTTTCCCTAATGATATGTCAATTGTATTTTTCTTTGATTGTATAACAATTTATAGATTGATGCATATCAATTTAGTAAGTGCTGTTCACATAGGGAAATCATATCTAGTTTGATAACTCGTCATTATCGCTGGTCCTCGTAATTGTTGTGAAACGAAGACATTTTCAACCAGGAAACAAAAAAAGGGTGGAATGGCTGGAATGCATCTCCAAACATTGCTGATTGCTTTCTTGGCTTCTTCCTACATCTAACAACTCTTGGCACATCATTTAGTCAAATTAAAAGAAAAAAGAAGCAAAACACTTTGAAGCTTCACTCTTTCTATAGCCAGTTCTTTGAGAGAGAGAGAGAGAGAGAGAGAGAGAGAGAGTATATTTATACATGGTTTCAATATGCGGCAGCCAAAATGGGACCTTGTGTTTTTGTTTGAATAATCTCCAGTAGGATATCATGCTAGTACAAATCATGAGTCATGATGCCTGATAGTTAGGACTGTCAATTGGGTCGGGCTGAGCTGGGCTGAGGTTTGCTTGAACTCAGCCCAAAATGTTTTACCTGAGTCTGAATTTGGCTCAAATAAAACTTCGGGCCTAAAAGTTGGTTTCGAAATCAGCCCATTTTAAAACAATAGGCTTCAGTCCGAGTTCGGGCTGCCCGAATTAAGACTTTTTGTTTTATAAAATTTTTTGGGTTGAGTTTAGGTTCTTAAATGCATATTTTATGGGTATTTTCTTCAACAATTGACACTTGAACTATTTGATGATGGTAAATTTGTTAAAAATATATGGATTCAAAAAGAATAAAAAAAAAATTGTAGACTTAATATCAACATACAAATAAAATTATTAGTTGTTTACTAGTTTGGGCTGAGCCTCAGGCTGAACTTGAGTTTGTCTGAACTCAGCCCAAACAAAACTTTGGTCCTAAAAGTTGGGCTCCAATTTAGCCCAGCTTAGAATTAGGTTGGCCCAGCCCAATGGATATGTTGGGCTTTGGGTCAACCTGACCCAATTGACAGCCTTTCTACTAGTGGGTCTTTTGATAAATTCATTACTACTCTATATGTAAAAAAGGAAAAGGTTATTGAGATGGTTTTGGTCATGTGCAACAAAATCCAATGACTACTAGTGATGAGTGAGACAAGAGGAAGACCAAAATTGACTTGGGTTAAAGTCATGAGGATATGTTGGTTTGTGATTCATGACATATATGACTACAAATAGTTTTGAATGGCGGAACAGGATTCGTGTAACCCACCCCTAAGTAGTTGGATAAGGCATCATTGTGGTTATTGTTATTGTACTTATTCACTATGCTGCTTACTCTGCGTCAGATTTGGTGCAACCCCAATGGTCAGACTGACATTAGCGGCCGATATATCATTGCCAAAAAATTGATTTACACTTTTTAGGGGATGCTTTTCACTTTTTGGTGCTGATGTGTTGGCCCCTAATGCCAGGCTGACCTTGTGCTGACCTAAGGAGGTCGTACCAAATCCTTAGGGTGCTTACATTCTTTGTCATCCATTGCATTGGTTTGCTTCTAGCACGATATCTCTCTAGTCAGACTAGAGATGATTCGAACCTCCTTTTATTTTGCCATATGTAACCCTCTTGGTCATGTTTTTGGATCAATAACATTTGTCACATAATGTCATTTTATCACCCTTGATATATAAAAATATTGAAGAGAGATCAAGGGTTGTTATTCTTAGAGGAAATGTAAATGGTTCTTTTTTTTGTTATTTATTTGTTTTTGGGTGGGATAGTTGGGATTAGGCTGTTTGTTGTTGTTGTTGTTGTTGTATTTGTCTTTGGGTGGGGTGGGGTTGATGTGTACATATATATTATACATGTGCCCAGTCCAGAAGGTCCCCGATGAGATATGGTCTGGAATGGGTGTCAACAAGCATTTCCTCCATTATCTTGGTTCAAGTGAAAGTCTGGATTTTCACCACCCCAGCATATGTAGAAATTGAGAGTGTGGAAGCAAGAAGAACCGTTCCACTTTAGGCAAATATGTGCCAGGTTTGGCAAGGTAACATAATGGAAATGCATCGCAAAGCTTGGAATGACAGTTTGATCGTGCCCAATTCGAGATTTGTAAGTTCTACATCATCCTTTTTGAATCAATTACAAAAGAAAGAGAAAAAAAAAGAAAAGAAAAGAACCTGTACTTTTTATCCTTGGTTGATTTTCTAGCTTAGTGTGAGATAGAGTCATAACAATGAACCACTACGGCTTGAATAGAATAGAAAAGGATAAAAAAAATAGAAAAGAAAATTACACAAGAAATGAAAAGAATATAATTTTCTATCCTTTTCCTATAGTTGTTTGATTACCAAGAAAAAGAAAAAGAAAAACTTGTGTGTTACGATTTCATGAGAAAAGGAGGATTTTCATGCAAGAGTTGTGCAAAAATAATAAGGTAGCAGACAATAAAATAGTTAGTTGCATGAAATTTATTTTGAAATTTGAGGATTTCTGGTTTTTGGCAATTAGACAGCTTGAAAATGATTTTCTTGAAATTTTTTTGCCAAGAAACAAGAGAAAACCATCTTTTCATGGCAACCAGACAGGGCATACGTGGAAGATGGAGAAATATGGTTGAACCCTTCTCTTAGCCAACAACTCACTTCCTGAAGGGAAATATTAACACAATGTTATTAAAGTAACATGTAGGAATAGTAAGACCTATTGTTTCTTTTGTTTTGTTGCTCTTCATAAGCAATTAGCATAGCAAATCTTAATCAAGATAGATAATTATCTATCATTTACCTCCATCTCCTATTCAGTCTTTGTAAAACAATCACTCTATCTCCCATTTGATTTTTGTGAAACAATCATAAGACAGTCTAAAACCTTCTTGACGAGCGTTGCAGGTCCCACACATGTTGGAACTGCCAAACAGTCTAAAGAAAAGGTCCCTTAAATTACTATTACAATAATTAAACCTTAAATATCGCATTAGAAGTGCGTTTAAGGCGAGTTCAACGAAGATTTAGACCATGATCGCTGATGCTATCTTTGGAACTTGTCTAGTTATAGACTCCATCTCACAAATTCTTCTATATTTTAGTGTTTTGATTTGTCTTTTCCCTTAATACTATGATAATATGGGCAAAAAAAAAAAATGCCATGTAAGACAATAAGATTTACAAGAACAAACAAAACACCTGCATAAGCTAGCCATTTCTGTTTGAAGAACCTCAATAATCAACTCACGCACTTGAGCGTACTGCATGAACAAAAAACCACAAAAAACAAAAAAAAAAAAACCCATTTTTTGTTGTATGCTCAAGTGCTTGAGCTGATCAGATCTCGTTTGGAGAAATACATTTCCAATCTGCAAAAGTAGCTTCAGATTAGTAGGACAGCTTGAATCCCTGATGGTAGGTTCAAAGTACTGAAAAATATTGCTTGTCACGTTGGTGCTTTATGTTGATTATAAAACTTCTCAAGGCTCTCGTGCAGGTTGACTCTAAGGCAGGATGCCAGGAGCCATTACACTCGACGCGGTTTATATTGGAAAAATAATTGGAGAGCCGGCATCATATATACCTACTCCCCCAACTAGATCTTGGCATCAACAACCCTCTTGACTAGTTCTTGTCATAACTTTACAAAAAACAAGATCAAGTCCAGGTTGGAAGCTTTCAGCTTTATTAAACAAATGTATATCCTTGTTTGGACTGATTGAAGGGATCACTATATAAAGGGTTAGCCTCTCATTCAAAGTCATTAACAAGTAGAGCCTTTTGATATTCTCTCCATTAGAAGATGGCGTGGCTTTGGCCTCGCTTAGTGTATGCTTTGGCAGTTTGCCTGATAGCCACCAATGTTGTAGCTGACAAGCCCTACATTTACGCTTCTCCACCGCCACCTGCTTATTACTATACTTCACCACCACCACCTGTAAAATCTCCCCCGCCGCCATATTACTACAAGTCCCCACCACCTCCATCCCCATCCTCACCTCCACCATACTATTACAAGTCTCCTCCGCCCCCATCACCATCCCCACCTCCCCCATACTATTACAGATCACCACCACCGCCATCACCATCACCTCCTCCTCCCTATTACTATAAGTCCCCACCTCCACCATCTCCATCACCTCCCCCTCCATACTATTATAAGTCTCCACCACCACCATCACCATCTCCACCTCCTCCATACTACCATAAATCACCACCACCACCCTCACCCTCACCACCTCCTCCATACTACTATAAGTCCCCACCTCCGCCATCACCATCACCCCCACCCCCCTACTACAAATCACCTCCTCCTCCTTATTACTACAAGTCACCACCACCACCATTGCCATCTCCTCCTCCTCCATACTACTACGAGTCACCACCTCCCCCCTCACCATCACCACCTCCTCCATACCAGTACAAGTCACCACCCCCACCATCTCCATCACCTCCTCCTCCATACTATTACAAATCACCACCCCCACCCCCACCCCCACCATCTCCATCACCTCCCCCTCCATACTATTATAAGTCACCATCCCCACCATCTCCTTCACCTCCTCTTCCATACTACTACAAATCTCCACCACCACCATCAAAATCACCTCCCAC